>JAHZMZ010000119.1:0-28913 GCA_027743805.1 Lepidocyrtoides sp. E14
CTGATGTGGGCCCGTGAGGCTGTGACGGTGGGGAAGAAGCTAGGAGAGATCTCTCTAGGGAGCGTCTCCACGATGCCACAATCTCTTCACCGAGAAACGGGCCGAATGCTTCAACGGGAAGGGATGCGGCAGCGGCACCTAACAGAAACCTTGGTGGGATTCCTGCCATTCCTGGAGAACCTAGACAGAAAAAAAGACAACGTCACATCATTAATCATTTTTTTCCCTTCTCCTTCCATCCTTTCAAACTCAAAAGGAGTCCTGTGCTCCATCCAGCCGTAACGTCACATCCCATCATCAGTCATTCATTCATCGACGATGACGATGATATCATCATTATTATTATTAGCATGATAAGCATATTGCTGTAAATACTAACAATAACAACAGAAGCAGCAGCAAGATAAAGACCACCACAAGCAACCCAGCTCATCAGGACAACGTCAGCTATTATTGGATAATTGCCTGTCAAGATCAATAGCATGACATTGTTGTCCCGTGGTTTCGGGTCACTCGCTCTTATCATCATTAGCCAGACATGGACATTCATCTACACACTTTTTTTCCTTACTATCTCTTTTCAATCGACTTTCGACAAGAAACATAAGTCCAAAGTATTAGCATTGATATGGAACATCAGCAAAGTCTCATCCCTGTCTGGTCACCACCACCACCACCAGTCAATCCAATCCCTCATCCTCGTTTATTATCCCCAAACACAAGCTTCTCTCCCAACTAAATACTTGATGTTGCTCAGTCCAAATATAAAAAAAAATACACCGCACTGCAATTGCCTTACAGGCTGTTACAGTAGGTTACAGTTATTCAACTATTACCCTTTTTTCAAATCGCCTTACACTTTACACTTGAACCAGCCAGAAGGTGAGGCACCACAACATCTTGCAAAGCAACAGTGTATGATGACGAAGGTAATACCGACATAACATTGTTGCGCACAGCGACAGCCTTTTTTTCCTCACTTTGCAGTGTTGCTGCCGTTGCACTTGTGTATTTCACTTTAAACTTTCCAGAGACTCTGACTCGTTCGGTCAGACAGTATTTTTTAATACACTCGTCAGCAAATCCACTGCACTTTTTAAATGATGCTGACTTGCGGATGCACACAGACGCAATTACTATTACACACAACGCCAAAGCTAATGATGACACTAGGAATGCGTGCGAAACTACCTAGTATAACATTCTTTTACTACACTGCACACTACTTGCACATGGTTGTTGTTCTACTAGAGCTCAAGTAGTAGTGCGTACATGTGTGCAGCACAAATAAAAACAAGGAAAGGAAAAGAAAAAAAATACTCGTCAGTCTGGTCATCATCCCCGGCATCCCCAACAACAACATCGTAATAATAATGCATATGTATATATGTATGCATAAAATGATTATCTAACAGAGTACGGCAGATGTAAAAACTGCTGAAAAACACGAATTTCAGTCTACATTATAAGAATGATTTCAAGAAAAATTTAAATTTTTCAACTAGTTTTTTTACCATTACAAAAAGAAACTTTTTGCTACCTGCCAAACAAAAATGCAAAATGCTCACTCAAGAAGAAGAAGAAGAAGAATATTGGCAAAATGCAGGATACTATCGAATATTTCTAAAATATAGAAGAAGGGTCACTTGCTTATTTTTCACAAGAAATGAGTAAACAAATAAATTGTAGTGAACACAAAAAAAAACAATTTTTTGTTGATAATTTCATTTTCCTCACAATCTGCATTAGATATTCTGCTAGATATGAAGAAGAAGAGGAGGAGGAGGTGAACAGACACTAGAACTAGTTGATCATGTTCTTGTCGCTCATTTATTGATACTCAAATACTATACTACACCTAGGTAATTATCACAAGTAACACAATCATGAGTGAGCGGTAAGAGTAAATGATTCATGGGTTAAATGTGTGATGTGTCCCTTCTCCAAGAAAGATTTATTAATAATATAATTCCTTCAGCGGTAATAACAATAATTATGCATGATGAGCATAATGTAATAATAATAATAATCTGCGTAAGCTAAGTAAGCATAAAAATGCAAGCGAGCAGTAGTAGTGCAAAGGCATGTTTGCTGTTTTTCTCGACCATCATCATCATCATAATCATCATGAGGATTGTAATAATAATAATAATAATGTGACCAAGCAACTTTCCAACAATCGTCATGAATGAACGAACAAAGTCAGACAACACGTAGTGTAAGTAGTAGTTATACAGCAAAAACGCCAAAATAAATGGTCTTCATCATGATTATCATGATCATCGTCATCTACCAAAGTTTCGATATGAACTGTACCCCTTTCCGTTGCGTCGTCTTCTTGCAGCATACACAAAAAAAACACAACTGAGCACGATGATGATAATAATTAATTCAATTGCAAATTGATCAATTAATCACCCATCTATACCATCACAATTACTATCATTAAGGTACCTACTTACATCTACAGTAATAATACATTTTAAAGTACACGTATGTCATGTAGTACATGTAGGTATTTATTTATCTATAGTAGTCAAGATTGGCTGGTGGTTGGTGGTGTAACCTGAGAGGAAGATGAAAAGGAATGTAAAACACATTAGCATGTATTTTTTTAGGTGGAGCTCTTTAAATTCCCTCTCTCGCTCACTTGTCAACTTACAGTCACCATCATCATCATCACTGACAATGTATAATGTTTATATGCAAAAAGATAAAATTTAAAAAATGGTTTGTCATTTGAAGAATCCAATTCTCTGCTAGATATTTATTTATTTTTTTTGGCTTGGGGTGCTTTTTTGTCAAAGTATGTATGTCAACTGATTACCATGACAAATACATAGATATTATGATTATTATTAATTCTATTACATGTGATTGAATACAATTGTAAGAGCAATGATAATAATAATACTAATATTGTATTTATTTAGTTTTCTGGGCATTTTATCAAGGAGAATGAAGGATATTTGCATAGGAAAATATTTAAAAAGATAATGATCATCGTTGTCGTCATCATTATGATTATTATTACTATTATTTATTTATTTATCCATCCATTTATTTATACATTGTCTGCATATTTTAGCTTGGATATATTATCTTTTCTGCTTCATAAGACATCTCCAAAAAGTTTCATTTGAATTCGTTATTATTATTGCCATCGGCAATTTAGAACAAGACAGGTAGAACAAGTAAGTAGGCGGTGAAGTAGGGACAGTTTTTGGGTATTTTTTTGCAAGAAAAAAAAAATATAGTAATAATGTGATAGTGGTTATTTCCATTTTATTTTATTTATTTATTTCAGAGAGAATCTCAGTTTCAACAACGACGGGGTAAATTGCTACGAATCAAGTTTATCATCACACAATCTTTCATCTCTGTTTATCTGATCTGAGATGATTATGTACGTAGGTAAGTATGCATGTACATACATGCATAATTTTTTTTTGCTCTTCGATTCCAATCTATTGTTGCAAGGTGAGGACTATTTATTAGTAGTAGTACTTCTACTACCACCACAAGTTTAACCTGTCTCTCGTTATCGTTTCCACATGAATGAATAATCGAATCGAACAAAAGCCTATTGATCACCAGCCAACCAACAAGCAAGATCGTCGTCGTCGTCGTCATCATCAACATCGTCTTGTTCATGTGTATTTTTTGCTTTATTCTATTGTAACAGCAGTAATAACATTATGCATGAACATATTCACGAGAGAAGAAGAAGCACAGTATTAGTCCAACAACAACAAGTAGAATCACAATCCATTCAAAAATGAGGAGAGTAATAAGAGGAGGCGAGATATATTCTATTGTTGTTTCCAGTTGCCGATAATAATGGGCACATCATCATCATCATCAACATCATCACCGCATTACCACCGCACTACTTCTACCTTATATACTTCTATCACCCTAAACAAAAAAAATATCCACTCGATAGTCTTTCGATTTATTTCGCTCGAAGCAACAATGTTTTTTTTCTCATTTTTTTCCTCTTCTCATTCCCTCCACCACTTGTTTGTGGTAAATGGTAAAATAGAAAAGCCATCAGCATCATTGTTGTTGGTATCGGCAGCAGCAGCGGTGGTGGTGGTGATTTCATTTGGATTTGGACAGCCCATTTCTTGCTATTGCTATAGCTGCAACAAAGCATACAACCACATTTTTTCAACAACCACTTACATGAGTTCAGGGGCTTCTTTTTTTCCAATCATCATGATCACTGATGATGATGATGATTGTCTGATGTGATGGTATTGGTATTCGGGATTGCTTTAATATTTGCTTGTTAAACATTGTATTAGTTTTATTGTAGTCTCTATGCTGCTATAAGTAGCATACATAATAATAATAACAATACAGACTTGTTCAGTGTACAATGCACTCTAGCTTCTTCCCAACTCATCGACCGACTCACTAACAATCAGCAATGAATCATGTATAGCAATTCAAAAAAAAATCTTTAGACAGGAGCATGGCAGCAAAAAAAATGCCAAAAGAAGCAGACGAAGAAGTAGTAGAAGAAGAAGCACCGCCTCAGGAATTTCCATAGTGTGCGCGTTGCGTGCACATTAGCTATGTATTATATGCATAACATGACGACGATGATGATGATGATGATGACGACGGTGAGCATTATGTTCATGATGATCTAAATAAGCATTACTACATTACAAGAACATACATATAATCGAATAATATAACATGTTATCGTCTTGTAGAAAAAGCAGCAACAGACACACAGTTTGATGCCATTTTACCACTTGTTACTTTTCTCTCTTTTACAGAAACGTGTATATCCATGTAAGTAGCCAAACAAAGTTGCTGGCTGTATTGGTGTATGATATGGTGGCGAACAACTCTCTTATGATAATGTGCCTTTTTTTTCTTCTTCATCTTGGTCTTCTTCGTCTCCATCTCAACTTACTTTTTTTAATCTAATCCATAACACAACAAATAGTAATAACATTACACTACAACAATGTACATTGTTGTTGTTGCTCACTTTGCTCTTTTCAAAATGTACAAGTTCAATCAAGAAATTTTCAAGAGGAGCTCAACCAAATAAGGAGCATCATCATTCCCTTCTTCTTCTTCTTCTTCATCCTCTTCTTCTCGCTGTTTCTTGCCATTGACTATGATCATGATCATGATGATCAGCCATTTGTACGAAACATACTACATTTCTGCTTTTTTTTTCGAGGAGAAGTACATGATAGTGTAATAATAAATGATACGACAACGACATACTCATAGGATGGATACGGCACACGGAGAATGAAAAAAAAGGATGAAAATGGTAGTACTTATGATAGATAATATTATACGAGATAAGATGTGATTGCCGTTGCGGTTCATGGTATCATAACGTAAATGACAATGAAAAGAGATGGAGAGAGAAAGAGAGAAAAAAGACGACAAAGGCGGAGGAGAAAAAATACGACGAAGAAGAGGAAAAATTGAGCATAATTTTCTAATTGTGTGATTGTGAGAATGAACAAATCTTTCCATACATCCTGCCTTGCCTCTTTGCTGCTAATAAATTCAAATACAAGATTTTTTTTTTTTAAAACGTGCACATGTGTGGATGGATATAATCAATTGAAATGATGATGGTGACGATGGTCATGATGAGAATATTATTTTATTATTGTTAATATTTTTGAGTAAGGAGTAAACTTTTTTTTCTCTCTCTGTAAGCAACCTTTCAGAATTTATATATAAATTTTTTTCAGTATTTTTGTAATATGTGTGGATCATGCATAAAAAATTGTTATTGGCCATGGATGAAATGATATTATATAAAGAAGGGACAAGTTATAAAAAGAAGACGGACGAAGAAAAAAAAGGCAAGCAAGTTAAGGTGAGGTATCATCATGATCTTGTTCGTTGTCGTTCGTCGTCATTATATATCATGTTATTGGTAAAAATCAAAAGACAAGCTGTGAGGATGATGACGATGATAAAGCCAAGTGAGTATGAAGATGAAGAAAATGATGATGATGATGATGATAATCAGCCGCCATGAAGCAGTTGAGCGAGTAAGTAGTAGTAGTAGTAGTATCATCCACTCCAATATTGGTATGGTAATACAAGACCGGCTATAAAAATGTTCTATTGTATTGATTGGCTTTTTTATACTTTTTTCACCATCTTCTTCTTCGGGTAAATAGCTTTTTGAGTGAGTTTGGCAAAGATGAAATAAAAAAAATGTTTTGTGTGGTTTTGGTTATGTTGAGGTGGTGTGGGCTTGTATTAAAAAAAACGTATAAACGCTATATATTCACAAATATCGTCATCATCAAGATCAGCTTCGTTAAATTGCCTTCACACCGCATCACCATCCTATCGTATCGTTCTTCTTGTTCCTTTTCATCTCTTTTCTGCATATTTTATTGTAATGCAGTAAGACAGGTGAGTGCATGCCACGAACAAGGAAAGAAGAAAAATCGTACCTATGAATGTTTGTGTAACTTTAACATGCATTATGTGAGCATGTTTTCTGCGCTGCTGCTCAATGAAAATAAAATGGACGTGAAGAAGAGTGAAGACGATGATGAAGAAGAAAAAGAAGACAACTCCTCAAGAAAAAAAAGAGAATGAATCCAACAAGATATTCTTTTTCGCCTTCTTCATCTCCTGCTTCTCGGCAAAATCTTTATAGACCATGATGATGATGCTGATGATATCGATAATGTGAGAATGCACATGTTAGTCATGTATGTGTTTGTGTCTGTCTGTCTGTGTGTGCGTTTTCCTATTTATTGTTATGCCTATTTGAATTCATCTCCATTCCTTTTGTTCAGCCCTCTTCTCCGATGATGAAGAAGAAGAAGAAGAAGAGAACGATAATGTTGATGATGATGATGATGATCTAAACAGCAGCACAGCGGAGAGTCCTAAACTAACTAATGTTATATATTATGTATCCATTTTTTTTCTCTCTCTCTCTCCCTCTCCTATCTGCTTCACACACAGTTCTTGTCTACCCTTTGTGTTCGGTCATTCCTTCAGAATAATTATAATCATAATTTATTGATAATGGGTGTAATAAATTATTAGAAATATAAGAAGAAAACACTTTTTCATCTTCTTTATCATCATCATCGTCGTCGTCGTCTTTGCCTGTTTGTCTACCACATAAATATCAACTACATACTTGTACAAGCTGCTAGTGCACATTGCACATCAAAAGCGTTCATAATTTTGGATACATCATCCTTTTCCTCTCATCTTCACTTGATTACACATTATTATAAGCTGTTATCCTATATCACTCTAACTCGTTTGTACGTATTTAGTACAAAGTATAATTTTGATAAGATGAAAGAGAGAAAAAAAAACAAATACATTTTTAATAATAATATTTAAAGTATAATAGTATTGACGAGAATGGACAGTGATCAAGAAGAAGAAGTGAGATGACGATGATGACGACAATGAACAGATTATTATTATTATTTGTTATCTCGCTTTGATTTGATATCCTCCATTACTAGTTATTAGCAGCATGTAATTTTCCAACAGTGCCGACATTGACTTGATTTGCAGTTGTACTCGTCATGTTTTTTTGCAAAATAACAATATTTATGATGAACAACTGCTATACACAGAAATGCAAGATTTGCCATCCTGTGAGTTCTCCTATTATTATTATTATTGTTGTTGTTTATGCTGCGCTCCTGTACAGGCGACCTGCTCACCTTTCATTGTGTCATTTAGGGGCTGCTCTAACGTAAATGTTTATTTACAGCTACTTTTATGTCAACTTACTCATTTTGTATAGCAAATCTTCTTATGATGATTGTTATGCTGATGAGTATTGCTCTTTTTAAAAAAGAGATGAGTGCACTCTTCAGCATTTCATGATGAGATGATGAAGAAAAAGAACTAGATTTCTACATTTGGCATTTTTTCCTGTAGTAATGATGATACCTACTTATTGACTACTAAACATGAATGAATTTATGAGAAGTTTGCAATGTAATGATGTAAATTATTGAATTAGCAATGGAAAAATATTATGGTAGAAAAAAAATGTGTTTGACTGTCTGATCGTTTTACCAGTTATTTCCCTACTGGTGGTGCTGCTGTTGTTGTTAATGTCAATTGTTGCTGTTGTTTTTTTCTGCATATTGTAATAATAAGTTTAGCTGCATTAATTTCAACTTACCTGGTCTCTTGCTGTTTGCACTGGTAGTTGTGTTGGAGGTGGTGTTGGCGGTGATGTTGTTGTCTTTCATGTCTTTGGCATCGACCCCATTGATGGATGAGGATGGTGAGTCCGTATTTGTAGTTGTGATGATTGTAGAGGCGGCTGAAGCTTTCAGGTTACAAAGCTCTCTCTTCATCTCATCATAGTCTCGTTGTTGGTCCAGCCGTGCCTCCAACCTCGAAATGACTTCTTGCTTTTGATTTAGTTGCTCCTCAAGGAGTCGGATTTGCGTTGCACTGTTCTCACGTATCTGATTGAGCGAGCTTTGAAGTCTTTGGATGTCTTCTACCAAACTAGCAATCTACACAGGAGAAAAAATACAAGTACGGTAATGGTGCTTGTTGGTATGGTAGTAGTCATAATAATAATAATAATAATAATGTGCACATCACCAAACAAACAAATAAAATACCTTTGAAATACGCGTATTGACAAAAAACAGGCATGCTAATATTATAATTACTATTAAAACTCGTCCAATCAATCAAGCTTTTTTAGAGAGAGAGAGAGAGAGAGAAGCACAGCGAGAAGAAACAAGCTGCTACAGTAGAAGCAGATAGACATAGATACGCACGCACAGAATACGTACGACATATTTTTTCCCAGTAGAAGAAAAAGTAGACAGTTATTATCTATAAATCAGACAGGGTAAAAGAAGAAGCGAGGAATTTTATCTGTGAAAAATTAAAATTAGCCGGAATCATGATCCTCAACGACACTGTGTTGTAATTCGAGAGAAAAAACCTGGTCATTTTAGCACAGCGCTTGACACAAAGTATGCAAATTGAAATTTCTTACTAATAAACCTATGTTCAATGACTGTAAGTACGTACCTGTGTGCACATACATATTTATGCATGTACGCTACTTTATAGTAGAGAGCAGTACAGTAGCCCAGCCCCCAAGTAGCAGAGTGCTTCATTTAACTACTTCTACCATGGAAATCAAATTTTTGCCAATATTACTTATTGAATACATTTTTTTACAGACATACATATGCACACTTGCGAAAAAAAATGAATATCCGAAGATCCTCTTTTGTAGATTTTTAATAAAGTTAAAATAAAATATACGCATCGCTTTATCCTGTGGCAGTAAAACATGACCACTTTTCATGTATCTGTGCCTGTCTAGCAATTTTTTCTCCCTTTAATTTATTCATCACATCAATTGGCTATGATAGTTTGTCTGACTCTGGTGAGTCAATTGACAAACGTTGAATACCAATTAAGCAAATCAAATCAACTCACTACAGCCCATTAAACATACATTTTCTACCAACAGGAATATCGACATTTTTCATAAACGTATTGATAAATTATTGTTTTCTTTTTTTTTGCCGCTGTACATACACAGCTTGATGATGAATGTCTCAAAGAAAAAAAAGAGATGTGGAGTCCACATTGTGGGCATGCACCCCACTGGAATGTTGTGGTGGCTAGTTACTGCCAATAAATCATCAGTAATATTGATACCATCTAAAAACTAAATTCTCTCACAACTCTTATTTCAAATATTAAGAAAATGAAGTGGTGACATAAAATTTGTCACAGCAGTTTCAGTTGACCCAGCTGAAAACACAACAGAGACTGAAAATGAATATGAAAGAAAAAAATGATGAAATATTACAATAATCTCTATAATAATCTGTAACTTGATGGCTAGATAACAACAAGTTGGGACACTGAACATTATCTTTAGAAATTTATGGTTATGTTCTTAAGAAAAGGTTCAAAAACCAAAAAGTGACCAACATTATAAAAGGAAATATTTTTGTACCAAAAATCCCTGCAATCATTGACTTTCTCCGTTTTAAAACTTTTTTCCATTCTGTGTATGTATGTATGTATCTGTTAGCCTATAATGTTTCCTTGATATTAAAATTGTAAAAGTTGAATAATTTCTTTTTAAAAAATCAAAATGAGTGAGCTCCAATGTTGCATAATTGAACATGTTATATTGTATTAAAGAGAGGAAAAAAAACGGGTGCGTTCATTCGATTGTACACCACACCCGATTCCAAGCAATTTTGAATTTTTATGCTATTATTATGATGATGTAGTATCACCATTTATCTGGTTTCTAGCTTAGTATGTATGTCCCAAAAAACCCCCAACCAACCCGTCTTCTTCTTGATGAGCTTGGTGTGGCGATATCAATGCATGGAATGAGGATATTAGAATGGAAATGAAATGATATCATGATGCATACACTGTGACGAGGACGACTATTATAAAATATCTGTAATGTCATAAGAAAAATGTATTCAAAGACAGGTAAAAGAAATATCACATTGAATGGGATAAGAGGAGTACATACTAGAAAAGTGCGACTTGGCCAAGTCTAATCACCATCACTGCCGAGAGCTACGTAAATACATCAATTGAACAGATACAATGCTAAACTGAAGCTAGCCAGGCAATGTACATGGTTTCTTGTGTAGGTATGCATGCATGCATGTTATGTATAATTTTTTAATGTACGCGTGAGTCTATAGAATTTTTGAAGAAAAAAAAATTTATTATGAGAAGAAATTAACATGAAGGGAAAAAGGAGAAGAAGAGGTAAATGATATTGGAACGACTGTGTAGATTATAATAATGTCAAAGGAAAGAAAATGTTTTAAAGCGATATTGTTACTGATGTTGCTGCTGCTGCTGCTGGAGAGAGGATCGATGGTATCATCATCAGCATCACAAGAAAACATAATATCCAAGTGAAATGATGATGGTATGGTGTAAAAGGAATGGATATTACTAAAGGCGGACAACAGATGCATGGAAATGGCCAATTAAGACAGCAGGGGGCCTGTAACCCCCTCACTTATATATTTTTTTCCATGAGGTCACCATTCAGGTCAGCCATAACCACAATCCATCCACACGTTTTTTTTTTCATTCTCGCTCAATTTATGCAGTCAACTTGGCCAAGTTGAAAGAGATGGGTATGATCATTTTTAGGATGATGATGATGATGGCTGGTGCTCCAAGGCTCGAAAAAAGCAAGCAAGAAAGCACAACTCTTTGAATAGGTAAACATGTTACTACAAAAGAGGCCTCACAAACCACTACCATTATCACTACTACTATTGCCACAACTGTGTTTCCTTTTTGAAAGAAGGAGTAAAATTTTTAGTGTGTGTAGCGCACACTTGTAATGCTGCTGCTGGTTTGATGATGTTTTGTTACAATAAGAAGGAATAAAGTTAGAAAAAGCAAGTTTGCATCAGATATCCACTTTTCCTTGAAAAATCCAAGACTAGGTTGATTTCTGTAGCATGCTCATAATAATCCTTCTCATAGCAAATAAACAAGAAATCCCGGCCTTTGAGATGAGATTATACACAAACCATCAATCCCAGCATGAAATTATTAAACTTCTTTTTCTCTTTTTCTATCCGGTCCCCGTCGTCGTCGTTGGTATTACTGGCTTTCTTTTTCCTTCTCAACATCATCATCATCATCATCAACAGCAGCAGCAGCAGCAGCAGCATATCATATGAGCTATTAAATCAATGTCGACTCTGGCTCAGTCATCATAACTCAAGTCAATCCAATGTTTCAGTTTACCAAGAAAACAAAAGTCGTTGCGTTAACTTGCAAGCATTTAAGCACATTCACTATCTACTATCACCAGCAGTACAATTTTTACATGGTCATGGTCACCGGCTAGTAGAGTGATGATGATGATGATGATGATCATATTTACCACTAGCAATGTTGAACATATGCATAATATGGATATACTTTTATTAGCAGTATCTTTTGCTTCATTTCACAAGAATCACGACAACGACGACTTGCATTGCTGATAGTAATCATCATCATCGTCATGATGATAGTTTGTTGTTATGTCAGTCACTTTTTATTTACAATGTACCAAATTACAAAGTTTTATTATAAGACAATTATAAACGTGTAATAAGTATTTCAAGTCTACAACCACCATCCCAATTTATCCATCCCTCCTTTCTTTCCCTGTCTGTCTATCCAACTATTTTTTTCTCTGCCAAGTTTTGCATTCAATATCCTGGTCAATTTTCCAGGACAAAAGTTTCCACAGCTATACACACACATCATATTATCATCATCATGAACACAGTACATGTGGTAAAATTGTGTAAAAGTTTTGCAATTGCAATCCAGCCTTATTTTAATCTCATAAATAGATACAAGCTCATGAATGTCTGAAGATGATGGGAATGATGAGGATGCAGTGATGAGGTTGAATAACAAAGTAATTTCTATTGAAATTGCGATTTTTAAATATCTTATGACTTTGTGACCTCATCTTCACCGCAATCATTTTCATCATCATCCTCACTCTATCAACTTCTCGTATTCTGTCGTCTGGAAAAAAAAATGAAAAGCTGACCAACTGATTTTATTTAACTGTTTATCTTTATGACCAAGAAGCAATAAAGAAAATGGGTTTTTATTAGTATTCTCAGAGTATAGCTTGCGTGGGAGACGATGATACTATTGTTGTTTCAATCAAAAAGAAGAAATGAAGTGACGTACATACATACATACATACAAAACTCCATATTCATAGAATACATGACGCAGTGCTAGTTGATGATGATAGAAAGAAAGAAAGAAGCAATTGAAAAAAAATGCTATGGTATTATTATTTCACTTCCTTCATTACACCGTCATCATCATCCAACCGAGCGAAGTAGCTAAACAACCAATTTTTCATTTACATGTGTATCCATACACACATTGTTCATAAATAATAGTGGGCTTTTGTTGTTTGTGAGGGTGGCTATCACCTGTAAATATAAAATCGTCTTGAGGAGTAGATGAGAATGATGATTCTCAATTAAAAATGAGAGCAATAAATCAATAGTGTAAAAAGTTAAAGCAAGCAGGGCAAACTGCAGCAGACAAAGCTTATGAGAAAATTGCTTCAAGTAATCTGGCATAAATCATCAGATGCGTAGCAGTAGTGATCAGACTTGTCTAATCAAAGTTATTAAAGTTTGTAGGTACGCACATCACAAAAAGTATGATATACATACATACATTCATACGTTCTATGCATGTGTGCACCAAGTGGGTTTGTTGCTGTGTAGTCAACAAGGACAGGAAAATTACTTTTTTTCAAAATGAAAAATACAAAATAGTCAAAAGTAAGTAATGGTAAAGAGAGCAGCAAGCAGAGCAATAGGCAATTTCGCTCAGGTCCAGTGGCAAAGCACGGCATGCGAAAAAAAAGGAAAACTGAACGGACGGACGGGCATGTGGGAATTACCAAAAGGGAACTACAATAATAATAATAATAATAATAAATTGATGAAGCACGTACATAAGTACAACTTTTACAAAACGATATGAGTATTATTATTGCTTATTATTATTATGTTTTTTTTAAAAAAATTATTAAATAAAGTTATTTAGGAAAAATATAATGTTTTTGTGCCAGTAGCTAAGAAGCAGGATGTACTGTACATTTAACTTTTTTATTTACGACATGTGCCTAACAAGTGCTTGTCTGCCTCCTCCTCCATCTACTCAACATACTCACCTCTTTATCTTTGGCTGCAACAACCTCATAGTCGTTTTTGTTGTGTTGAGACTGAGGGGAAATGAGGGGATCTTCACGTTCAGGAGGTGGAGGAGCCATGGTGGCAGCACCCGTGGAAGAAGAGCCTCCGCCGGTTCCACCACCACCAGTGCCACCGTGATTAGCTAATTGCTCCTTTAGTGACGTCACCTCTTTCTCCGCCAGTGTTGCTCTCTGTGGGTAGCAAACAAAAAAAAANGCCACCGTGATTAGCTAATTGCTCCTTTAGTGACGTCACCTCTTTCTCCGCCAGTGTTGCTCTCTGTGGGTAGCAAACAAAAAAAAAGAAAAAAAATCATTATTATTATTATCATTATTATTAATATTAATATTCATATTTTTATTATAACTTGGATTTCCAATGATGAAACTACTGAATACTTTTATTTTCTGTGTGTAAAGTAAAACCATTATCAATATTCGCTGACCATGCAAAGCCCCTTTCGACAATCTATCTATTTCCCATAATTCTTATTTTCTGCAACTTGAGAGTACATAAGCTCTTGAATTATGTCTGTCTGGACAAGTTTAATTGCCAAGCCGCTGAAAAAACATGCCCATTCTCTTGTGACATGATGAGATGACACAATATACACGATAATATACAAGCGCTAAGAGATGACCTCAACCAAAAAAAGCTTTTCTTACGTCGGTGGTGGTAGTAGTAGTAGTAGTGGCAAATATCATTGATATTTGCAAGGTGAGTTATGTGAATGCAAAATGATAATGGATAAAGATAGATTATTTTTGGGCACTCAAAATTATTTCCTTTGTCAACCACTTCTTCTTCGCTTCTCCGTCACTAGATCATACTTACACACACAGCAGGAAAGAGTGGCAGTGCCAACACGTCTTTCCTCCTTTTTTTCAAANCTCAAAATTATTTCCTTTGTCAACCACTTCTTCTTCGCTTCTCCGTCACTAGATCATACTTACACACACAGCAGGAAAGAGTGGCAGTGCCAACACGTCTTTCCTCCTTTTTTTCAAAAAAAAAATCTGTAATATCTCATGTCTCCTTTTTTATTATTATCATTGTGTATTATTGATAAGAAGGACTGTGTATTGTGCTGCTGGTGCTATTTTGTATGATTAATATGCTTAATGTTCGTTTACAAGGTAAGCAAAAAAATCTCTTTATATGGCACTTTGATTCTCATCATCATCTATGTCGTCTTCGGCGTCATGATCACCACTTGACTTGACGCGTACCTATCTATGTACAGTAATGGTGACATAGTACTACTATTTTTGTGATTGCTTACATGTAAATGTGTTTAATGATTTTTACTACCACAAAAACAAAGCAAAAGGAGATGGTGATGATGATGATGATGATGACGATGATACTCAATAATATGCATATCATCACGCAAATAGGTATTTTTGTACAAGTGACATGCCAACACGTAAATAAATAATATAAATTTTTTTTTGGCTGTGAGAGGAGCGGAATAAAAAACGAAAGAGGAAAAAGAGATGCACTCATGAATTTTCGTCGCACAAGACAAACACGAATCATTTAACACCCTTTTCGCATAAAAAAATTGCTCCTTGATTTTTACTTTGAGAGTAATAATGGCATTTCCTTTGTATGCAAATTGAAGTAATAAACGAGCTCAAAACAGGTGTAACAGAGGGACGGAAGCAAAGGGAAGAAAGCTACGTTTAATTTTGAGAAAAGTAATAAACTTTTCATTGTCATTCATGGTAGTAATAGTGAACTGATATATCTTTTGAATGACCGCATGAATTTTTTATTTTTTTAAAGTTTTTTTTTATTTAGCAGAATGTTTATCTCATGCAGATGTTAATTGCAGAATTTTAACATGTTTACATGCACATGCATCATAAATGGACAAACAGTTATTATTATGTTCTGGTTACTCTTTTTTCCTTATTTTTTTACACAATGGGATGGGATAAAAGTTGTATCATGTTCATATTTGTAAGCGCATTCTCAAGGATATTGATGAAGAGTAATATGATTATATTAATTGCATCTGCTATTGTAAAAATTTGTGACAAAAGTGGCGATAAGTGCTTTGAAACATTGTTTGCAGTAAAATATTGAGAACTTTCTGCGCATGTGTTGCCATTGCCAAAAGGATAAAACCAAGTTTTTTTTTCGTGCTGAGAAAAGATAATCTTTACATTAAGCCTAATTTAGATGAGAGAAGAAAAGCTGGTATATGTATATTTTGCTGAAATGCTTGCAAATGTGTCTCTCTACAAAAAAAATCACTACAACGGTTTTAAATTGTAAAAGTTTTTACGAGCAAAGTTGAACATGTGTAGGTATGCATGCATCCATGCATGAAACCAATGAGGTGTAACGACGAAGAGGTATTGACATGCAAATTGTTTATTAGTATGGAGGGCTTTCTCTTTAAGCCGAATTATTTGGAAGAGGACAAAACTTTTAAGAATATTTTAGTTTAAAAAGGAGAAAATTATTATCATTACTGCATTCACGTACCATGGTAATTTTATTATTTCAGTACAGTTAACTTGAGTAAAAGGGGAGAGAAATGTACTTCTTTTTTTTCAAGAAAAAAAGCAATTAAGCGTTTAAGCAAGGAGCAAAATATGAATTTGATGAGTCAGCACTTTACACTATCCATACCATGTCATCATCAGACAATCATCACCAGCAGCCAAATCGACAGAAAACTATTACTATCCCACACACATTCACTCACTAACTCATCATTATCATTATTACTGCCATCTATTCCCTTTTGCAAATCAGGCTCATAAATGTAATTACTTTTTAGTTGAACAGCAAGAAGGAATAAAACGTGCATATTTTATGCAAAAACACTGAAAAAAAATTACGAGCATGATCTGATCACTACCATCATCACAATCATGTGTGAGGAATAAGAAAGACAGATTTACACGCTTCGTTTGGAAACTTTTCGTTTTTAGACAGGCTATTATTTACCATGCAAATATTATTACTAGAGAGCCCCGTCGTCGAAATAGACGGGTATACAGAGCACAGACAGATATATGCATACTTTATTATAAAACACCAAATTATTATTTATGCGCTTGGTCGGATGATATGCATGTATAATTCTCACTCCGTCTTGTTCCCTTACCTGACACTCTCCGCAAATAGAAATGGACTTACGTTGAAAGCTAATAATGTAATCATCTAATTGAATTTTATTCAGTCAACTTTGTCTAAAAAAAAGCGTATACTACTCTACGTGTACACTGTACATAAAAGATAACAGGCACCTCCACTCAGCAATACATCATAGTAAATGAAATTGAAAATAGGATATATGCCATTTTTGTTGCAATTTTTTGTCTTTTTTCCCCTACAGCTCCAAGACATTAAGCACATACCTAAACGCATATTCTCACATACACACGTACTCTCTCCTCTGTTGCTGTACCCTCTGTCAGTAGTACACACCTTTTTAGCATCTTTCATTAAGCCTTGTCTTATCTGAAAATGTAATCTGCGTTAGCTCAATAATATTCCTGTTGCAGTTGAGAATGATGATGGGGTCATGATGCTAGTAAAATAATTCAATTCAATAAAGTACTCCTTCACACATGGAACGCGTGCATGGCCAAAAGGTAGACAATTAATGTTATCCATTGGAAGAATAAAAAAATATATCTGTAATCTTCTCCATGTTCTTTTCTTTAAAAATGTAGTTAATGTGAGTTGAGCGCGTGGAATAATGTAAATTACACGGATCATTCATGGATATTATTACTATTATTATTACTACACTGGTGGTGGAATACACACATATTATGTATGCCTGGTACAACCAAAATAATAATAAAATAACAGCAATCCTACCTACCACCTATCTTCGACGCTTGCTTTAGATGCTTTTTTACATTTTTTTTAGAATGCACTGCCATGGCACACGGCACACCTCTCTCATTTTTCAGTAATCACGGAAAAAACAAGAGACTTCTCTATCTCGCTGCTGCTGCTGTCCAAAGTCCTGTGTCTGCAAAAGGAGAAGGAGAAGAAGAACTTGTCAAGTGTTCTTGGCAATAATTCAAGCTTCATCGCTTCAGTCCTCTTCTTGATATGGAAGTTAGAGTGATTTGCGTGGTCCCATCCTCATCATCAATAACCATTTTTATTCCTTTTTTTCTTTATTTTCAGAGATTTTTCCATAGATTACAAATTTTACGATATGATAGCACACTGTCTTTCTTTCAAATGAATATATTTAAACATTTCATTTCAACCACATTTTGAATTCATCACTCATTCCCAACGAATGAGAAAAAAAAACGAAATGTTGAATAATTTTCCAATAATGTTAAATACTGTCAAGTAGAAGAAATGAGTTAATTTATAATTACTAAAGCGCTAGTCAGTTATTGAAACTAGAAACTGCGACGTTGATGGTCTAATGAGTAGAGACAACAGAAAAGATAAATATGTCACCAGCGCAGCGTTAAAAACCCAAGTAGTGATGATGGGGGAGTTGGTAGCCTTGGTGATGGCTGCGATGATGATGATGATGACGATGATAACAACTGAAGGTGGCGGTGAATATTATAAATTATGTTTTTACAACAACTGCGCAAGAAAAACGTCCGTCAATCATCATCAAAAGCATTTAGTTACGTAAGAGCATATTGTAAAAAAACAATCCCTCATTCTGTACACTTTTTTAGCTGTTGACAGGATGTACATACGGAGAATGAAGAAAAAAACCAATAATTATCAATTGGTTAACTTCATCGAAACTTCATAATAGTAATCATCCTTCATTCTATTTTGTGAGAATTAAAAGAGTCAATAGAAGAGGAAGAAGATGAGCAAGTGGTGATTGTGATTTAGGTTGTGGGAAGTCAGTCAATACTCTACCGCACCGCCTTAACTCTTGGCCAAGCTTCCATTCAATTTCAAAGAGATAATAATAACCTTTGTCGTCTATGGAGTTTTTGACGACAAGACAACAAACTCATTGATGATGGTGGTGGTAATGGCAATTCAATGTGAGAATGATGAATACTGGCGATAATGAACAAGGCGATGATGTGAATGAGCGTTCGGTCGGATATACTCTTACAAAAAGTTTTCAACAGCATATTACGCTCTTTTTTTTGCTTAAGATGTCGTAACCTGTGTAATCCAAGAGGACATTTTAGAACGGCTTTTTATCATCAGCAAGGTGTCGAGCGAAAGTTGTTGCAATACAGCATGACAGATTATCGAGAGAAAAAATAATTTTTTTATGCCAACATGATAATGTTGATACCAACGGTGACTGCTAATGTGTCCTAATAGTATGAATAGAAAATGGACAGATTGAAAGAATGTTATTATTGCTTATCATTGTTACGACCTAGAAATTAAGGTGCATTGTAATTACTTTCATTAAAGTTTTTTTCCTTTCTATTATTATCATTATTTATATTCCAGCTATTTCATCAGGCCAATAAAAATGGCACTTTTTAGTTTTATGAGTCATGTCATTATCAGTATTATTATCACTATGAAAAAAAAACTTGCTTATTGATTTCTTCGATCATCAACCGAAAAAGTATTGAAAAGGATGTTGTCAGTGTACAGGATACGAAGAAACTGCTGCAATAGGAGCCAACACGGACTCATCATTAGTCATTTATTCAAAGCGTACTTTTTTTTACTTCGCTCAAGTTTTTTTTCCGTTGAAGTGGCACACCACCACCACCACCAGCATCAGCACGACACAATCTTTATGGCTGAAATAATAAAAATTTATGGGTTTTCGATAGGCAATATTATATTATACGGCAATCCATCCGATTTGGTTATGTGTGTGCGCCAAGATGAGTAAAGTATCCCCTTGGGTGAACGGATAATGGGAATAATAATACTAATCGTAATAGTAATAATAATAATAATTGTATGCATCAGTAAGGAAAGGCATGTACGTTATAAACATATTCATCCATCCCTTCAATTCCCTATGCTTATCCATCCATCCATCCATCCGTCTATCTATCTATCTACCCATACGTTTCATTTTTATTACGTAATTTTGTGTCCATCCATCCATTCAGTGTATCTATCTGTCTTTTCAACCGAGAACCACACCATCAAACAGAGGAAGAAAGGGAAAAAAGACGAAACCACATCATCGTAATCACACAAAAATAGGCATCTCTCTGTTTCTCTTTTCTACTAGTAGGCAGTTAACCTTTTCAAGAAAAGGAAAGGAAGAAGGAAAAGGTGTGAGGTTTTCTATTCAGTGTAAATGGTGTGTGTCGTAGTAAACAAGTAATATTGTAGTAAAAAAAAGGCAGAGGTGGAAAAAAAAAGATAGAAAGAAAGAGGCTCAACACCACCGCATCACCATCAACAGAGAGCCGGCTTTTTATGGCCTCTAAAAAAGGTTGGGGGAAAACAGCAAAATCCGCCTTTAATAGCTTTTCCATATTACAACAATCGGTATTTTTTGGTAGATTTGTACCTGACTGGCAATGACGATGATGTGTGGTAGTGGTAGTGGTGGTGGTGGTATTGATGTTACCATCATGGTATCATCAACCTTCACCTTTCATAAAAAAAAGAGTGTACGTGGAATAGATATGTCAAAAAAATAGTAAAGGTACTGTAAAGAAAAAGAAATGACGACGAGGACGATGATGATGATGCTGATGATTATACGACGGGATGCGTGCGTGATTAAGCAGTAAACTCCTCCTAAACTGCCAATATCGATACCTCTCGGGCACTCACACAACAGCACACCATCATCATCATCATCCAACCTGATTTTCAAAACCATTTTTTCTATTTATTACCAAAAATTGGCAGATATTCTTTTGTTGGTTGGACTGACTGACTACCTTGTTATTTTACTGCCGTGTATGTGTGTGCCTGTGAAACAAAACCGCATTTGCAATAATGCTTGAACATGAATGATAGATAGACAATAGACATGACATGATTTTTTAGTCAAACAAGCTAGTATGCAAGTATGTATGTATGGTGATAATTTTCGTGGTAAAAAGTATTGAAAAAGCCGCAAGACCAGCTAAAATATTAAGCTGGGTCCACATCATCACAAATTCATGGGTTGAATCGATAAATGATTGTGATTGGGGTGTAAAATAACTTGATGATGTGCCGATGATGATGATGATGATGATAATGGTGATTGCGGTTATTGCGATCAGTGATCCTCTGATCTGCTGCCTGTATGATGGTGATGATCGCTATTAAAACATTCTCCATTTGGTTGGCTGACTGGTGGTGGCGGTGCGGTGGTGGTGTAAGACTTTCTCGAGGAGATAAGAAAAAAGTATTCTGCTGCTGTTGCCCTTTTCTGCCCATTCAGTACATAAAGTTTATATGTACCTACCTAATAAAAATATAACCTCCATTCTGTCTGGTGGTGATGGTAGTGCAGTAGTGGTAACTAACCATAATATGTATTATGATCAATAAGATGACGGTGATATCATAAATACCGTGATGATGATGGTGATGATTCTTTTTGCGGCTGTCAAAAGCTGATCACTAATACCTTGAAAGTGTACTTATCCGTTGCATGCCTTTTATGATAATATGCATCGTGTAACTTGACTACTGGTCTGCCTGCTGTGCTGCTGCTTGTCGGTGTGATGATAAATAGTTTATTTATTGAGGGGTCATCATCATCATCAGAGATTTCCGATTACGTCAAACAGCCCCACACACACAATCAATTCCTCTCTTGGGAGTTAGCTTACTACTACTATCCCTAATAACAATGTTACCACTATTGTTGCAGTATTGAGGAGTAGCAGTGAAAACTAAAGAAAAAGGATTTTTCGTTAATGATGAAAAAAAAGTTTTATTATTATTGCTCAATCTTGTTACCTGTACAGGTAGGCATAGTATGTATATATCTATCTGTATATTCCCCTGAATGTTCTTGCACTCATCCATTCATTCATTCGTTCAAGGCTCGAGAACAGAGAAAAGGTTAAGCTTTTAGCAGAACTATCAACGGCAAAAAGGATTTTCGATCATATACATTTTTTTTTGATGATGAAGATGATACAATGATGGAAATACAATAGAACTTGTACCGTATGCCCAATCCTTTTTTTTTTAATGCTTATCATTTAGATAGTTCTACAATACGCAATATTGCATTACACTCGCATTGCATTCTCATTATTAGCAAGAGCAGCAGCAGCAGAGATTGTTTGGCATGCATGTATATTTATGATTTTATGGTGAAGAAAAAGCAAAAATGTATTTACAGATTCTTTGATGATGCCGTTGAAATCAGCCATTTTACTGCCAAACCGACAAAAACTGATATGTGGTCATGATGATGCTGATTGTGATGATCCTAATCCCATTTCGATTTATGCTGATATTGCTGCTGCTGCTGCTGCAATAACGATATTACCTATTACATATTATTATTCTATAAGTACCTTTCATATCTGTTATTAATGTATCATGTAGAGATTTTCATTTGCCGATAAGTAAACATGCTTACTATTACGATAAAAAAAAGAGTTTTATTGTGGCTGCTTTGTGCCTTCTGCTGCTACTAATCCGGTGTCTTTACTCTTCACATGAAAATCAATAATCCTTTTTTTCTGTGATAAAAATGTGAAATGTAGGATTGTTGAGGAGCAGGGCAACAGAGTAGCTCACAGAGCTTACTTACTCTTACTATTTATTCGTTATTGCCAATGACGTTTTTTTCCCTTGACAATTATACAGAGCTGATGATGATGATGATCGTTATGGCGGTGGTCAAAATTTATAGCAGGTATTTTTGTAAGCAATTAAAGAACCATTGAAGCATAAAAAATACATGTACATTGAAGCATTAAAATTGAAATTCTGATACTGGGTGTATTACTAACACCACCACCCATGCAACAACAGCAACACATTTTTACGCACATTCCTTCCCAATAATAATATTTATGGAGGTATTAAGGTATGCATGCACCGCATCCTGCATCCTTGTTTGTCCTTAGTTTTTTTTCCTGTCTTCAGCTTGCACTTCAGAGGATAAGGAAAAAAAAGAGAGGAATGGACGGGTGTGTGGATTTAACGACGCATAAAATATCCGAATAAAATGTCTCACAGCAGAATACACAGTCTCTCTGATTCTTTATCCAACCAATAAGTATCATCATCTAACTGCTTTTATAGCGTGCTCTTTGGTATTTTCTTATATCAGGAAAATATGCGTGCAATGCAGCAGGTAATAAAGAAAAAAAAGAGATTCTTTTTTTTTCAACAAAATAACATTGTGCGGCAAGACGATGATGATGATGATCATCATCATCATATTATTATATTATCATTATATTTATACTATCTGCATGTGAAAGTATGCATTTACTTGCATAACAGGAAAAAAATAGCTAGTTGAGTAGTAGTAGTAGTAGTAGAGCACCATATAACACACATACACACGTTCCTTCAAGCGATGATGACGACGACCGTCACAAACGACAAAGACAAAATACGACCAGCGCAACAAACATATTTATTCTGTGGTGAAATAAAAGGATAAGTTGGAATTACACTTTCCTCGAGAAAATAACAAGATGGATTGCCGGTTTAAAAAATAAAAAAAAATCATCCGAGAGATATAATGATGTTCATCAGAGGAGAAAGAGAGTTGTATGTAAGTATGTACTGTAATAGATATATATACATGTGTACCTGCTTGTCTATGTATTTATTATCCCTTTTTATATTTATGCGTCATACGTACCTATTAGAACCACCGCCACATGTGCTTTATAGAATGCTATTGCTTTGGATTTTTTGGTGTGTGTACAGCGGGGTTTCCGAGGAATTTGTCGTTTAAAACTAAACTACTTCACTGCTGTTGTGTTGGAGATGATGATGATGATGATGAAGATTCACCAAAAAATAGCTTCTCAGTGCCATGATAAAAAATAATAATAATAATATATTTTGGGAGATTCCTCAGCAGACAAAAAAACTGCTCTATCGAATTGTAAGTATACCTATTTCAAGTTGGGATGTGGAGAGACAAGTGCAGAGCCAGAGTAAAGTGAGTGTAGTATTTTACGGAGATTGATGTACCATTCATGCATCATGTGCCATATATCATGTACATCACAAGAGGATTCCCTTATCTGTGAAGAAAATGTCGATGAGAAGATGTCAATAAATCTTTCACTCTTCGTTTTCCTACATTTCTTCCCCATTTTTTTGTACGTCTACCTATAAATTTGTTTTCAAGTTGAAATAATGCAATCAAAGTGTACATGAAAGATAATAAGAATTGAAATCATATTGCTCCTTTCTTCTTCCCTTTTTTGTCCTTTTTGAGAAAAGGAACAGAAGAAGAGGTACGTAGTCCGTATAAATAAACGGACAGGTGGTATATGTAGGTATCAAAAAGTCATAAAAATATATTCTATGCCCAATTGTGAAGGTTCATAAAAAATAAGAACAAAAGACAGAAAAATATAAATAAATAAAAAAAGGATAAAGAAAGAGAGAGAGATGAAAAAACAATCGGCGAACAATGAAATCAAAGCGATTATCATCATCACAAATAATATATTTTCATTCCTTTCGTTTTTTTTCACAAAAAAAATTTAAAAAGACATTTTTCTATGAATATTATATGAGTGTGCATGTCCATTTATTACGGTTATTAGTAATAGGGGCTATTCATGTTGTTGGGAGTATGAGCATGTGTAGTAAACAATGTCCAGGAATGTGTGTTTTTATCCGTAAAACAAATCTTTTCAAGTCTGATTTTCAACTTTGATAATTTTATCATCAACAAAGAGGAAAAGGTATCCGCTTTCTGTACTTGCACGTCGTACGCATACGGTCAACAATGAAATAC
The DNA here is from genome assembly GCA_027743805.1 of Lepidocyrtoides sp. E14. Lineage (NCBI taxonomy): Eukaryota > Metazoa > Arthropoda > Collembola > Entomobryomorpha > Entomobryidae > Lepidocyrtoides > Lepidocyrtoides sp. E14. The sequence continues at coordinate 24,628 of JAHZMZ010000119.1, forward strand.
AATTGGACATTGTTGCGCACTGTTACTACAGCTAATATTATTATTACTGCATGCGTAGGTACATGCCAAGAGAATTTAAAATCTGATCATGATCATTGCGGTCGTAGTCGTCGTCGTCGTCGTCGTACGCCACCATTACCAGATTCCATCTTTGTCTTTATTGGTTGCTTCTTGTGATACACCACCAACAAGAAAGAAATGATCAGGGCAGCAACGATACATGATGCTGATCTCACGACAACTTTTGAAAAGATTGAATATTAAAGATTAAAAAATGATGAGCATTTTTTGGTATAAAAATAATGTTCATTGAACGACACATGACTGTGTGCCTACTTATTTATGTCAAAAGTTTTGTTTGTCTTTTGTGAAAATAAATAAATAAAATAAATCGACGGAAAATCCGCAGAAGCAGCCAAACTGCCTCAATGAGTGAGTGGAAAATAAAGTGTGCGCATTTGAAGATGAGCTATCGAAACATTTTCATAGTAGTAATACCTCATAATGAAGGAATGTACGGCAAAAAAAAACAGTGAAATAAATGAAAATTCTTCGTTGCATTGAAAGGAGATGGATTGGATGAGGATGAGAACAAGACAAGTGGAAGCAGACAGGATAATGATGATGAACCTGAGGTTGTGCAGATGACTGGCTTGGCTTGGCTGGCTGCCTTGATCAATTCGCCCATCCAAGCCATGCCGTGTAATAACAACACAAATCACAAAAAAAATCTATGTGCATGTAGCCATGTATGTGGGTATGTAAGAAAAAGAGAAATAAATATAATGATAATTACACATGCATACTTGTAATGTCCATAATAAATAAATAAATATAATCTGCATAATATACTGTACAACGACTCAAAACTTTTGCGTGAACTGTGTACGGGCTTTATTTGTTATTTGTGCAATGCTGTGTTTTTTTGGCGTGGTGACTTGGATTGCAGAATACGGTGAAGTCGGGATAGTAAAAAAAGAAGGAAAATTTTTTCTTGCTTCTTCAGTCCTTTTGACTGACTGAACTTGTTGGTTTAGTTGAGTGAACCATGCGTATGTATGTATCTATTACGGAGTACGTAGTACGTATACTATGTGAACGTGGATGAAACACGTCACGTCTGTCTTTTTTTGAAACCATCTTGTTGACTCTGGTTTGAGCTCACTCATCATCACTCCAAGCGCAAGCAAGCTTTCTAGGCACAAGCACAATGTCTCACATTACCGGAGTAAAAAGTTGCAATTTTTTTATCATTTCAGCACAAGATCATCATGATGATTATATAATATCAAGCTAATTAGTACGATTTTCATTTTTATTCGTTCTTAATTTTTACACACTATAAAAGTAAAATTTGGAACATTTTTTTTTGTAAAAATTCTCTCCAATGGAAATATTTGTGTGTTCTTTTTTTATCAAAGGTTTATATGCATTTCTGTTTCACTTTATCTATTTTTTTATTCATTGTAACTCTTTCGGTTGATTTATTGCCCCAGGTGAACAGGACAGACGGACAGTCACTCACCCAAGTGGTGGTGCTACATGACAGATGTACTCACTCGGTTACATAATACCTCGTCTTGTCACCTGATACCTAAATGGTCATTCTTGCATACAAAATATTTTGTTATTGATCATCATCGTCAACATTTTCTTTGCATTGTCGAGCCAAGTGTATAGTAGCGATGCGATGGTGGTCGTCTTCCTTGCAAACCCTCATTATTTTTTCTCATTGAATAAAAACGAAGCACGGATAAACAGTTATTTTTTTTCAAATGAATTCCTCTCACTGTTCCTATCCTATTGCACGAAGCTTTTGAAAGTGCCAAGTGCTGAATGAGTTAAAATTTGTCTGCCGTCCCATGTCTGATCTTTTCTTTCAAAAACAATGTTCCATCTAAACACCTTCATCATCATTCTAGTGACATCACTCAATCATGACATTTTTACGTAGTCCCCCTGTACGTATGCATCCTCTCTCCTTTTGCCCATGTACTCAAGTTGAGTTTTTTTTCCTTGACATTGATATTGAAAAATTATTGGCGTGTGCAAAAATAATAGCACAAATCTTGTATGCATATCTACATGCATTATATTTATGACCAATGACACTATACTTCATGCTGCTGTCGGTTCTTCTCGATCACATATCACACAGCATGTAATAAATCAATGAAGTTACACATAAATCTCTCCCTTATAATAACAATCAATTCTTACAGAGACATTACACTCTAGTCTGACAGTGCGTTTTGCTGATACATGACCATCATTTATAAAATTGAGTAGTTTGTAAAAAAATATAATTTTATAAAAGTTCAGGTCAGTAATCAACGAGAGGTCGACCTTTTGACTTATTTCAACTGATATGTATAAAGTTACTTCTCGCTCGATCTTCTCACAAGCTCTTGTGTATCTGATATTTGCAGTTTGCACAAGTCACCATAAGAGATATAAAATCGCGTTCTTTTTTAAATGAAAGTAAGCTTTAAGCCTATGTTTTAAGTGTATGGATACAGTATTCTATCAAAATGTTATCATTTTTTCCCCACTGACTCAGTGACCATTATGATCTTCAACATGCTTTTAACAATTTTTTTCTCCTTTCTTTCATAAACTTTTGTTGTGACATTTTTAATCGATTACATAACAAGTCAGCATTCCTGGGCACATTATGTGTGTAAGTTATGTCAGACCCTGCCTCAAAATTTTATAAACTGCATACATGGAAAAAGTTGCCAAGGTTTGTTCTTTTATTTCCGATTAGTCGGAAGTTTTCTTTACCTTTGTGCATCATCGTCATCAGCGGCGGCGACAAAAAAGTGAATTGCCATCAGCAGCAGCATGAAGTTTGGTTGATGATGATGATGATGATGATTATCATGTAGGACAGGACAAGAGTATCATAATAATAATAATCATAATACTAAACGATGTCCATATATAATATTAAAAGGTTCACTTGTTCGCCATGCGTTCCACCTTGTCATGTTTTCAAGTGTGACAGTAGTAGCAGCAAAAAAAAAACGACAAGTAAGAAAAAAGTGGAATCATCGAAACCATGTATGCAGCAGCATCAAGCATCATCCTACTAAACTTGATGATTATTATTATCATCATCATCGTCATCATCGCAACAAAGCGCAATAATACCGACGCTGCTGTTGCAGCAGCCGGGTGCTTTTTTTTGTTACCAGATCACACAAACAATATCAGAAAAAAAGTGTGCAAGTTATCCAGTATTACTGATAGAATGACAAAGTTTCAAAGACGGGAAAAATTGAAGTACTTTCAGGTGAAGTGTTTACCATCCCATTTATTTCTCAAGTATCATTTGGATACTGAAAGTAAGCAAAAAGCCTTTCAACCTTTGATAAGGTACGTAGCATTATCATCATCATGAGTAGAACTGTTCTACTATTATTAGCATAATATTGATGAAAACCAGGGTAAAAATATTAATATGCAGATTAGGTTGGTATGGTTAGGGAGGTAAAAAGTGATCAAGGAGAACTTGTGGATGACCTCACTCTTCCTGCTTTTCCCTCCAAATAATAATAATAGAACACTTTTAGTTTGTTAATAATATCTGCGAAAAGAATGTCTAATCTATGGACGCGGAACTGTGGTGAATATCATCTAATATTTTAAGATTGTTCACTTGTCACAGGTTGCCGCATAGAATTTATAATGAAAATTAAGTAAAGGATAAAACACACATAAATAAGTAGAAACGTGCTAGTACTGCTACTACTACTACTACCACTACTATGTATGATTGTGGTGGTGGTGGTGGTAAGCTGGTTTTCCTATTCACTTCAGCAGCAACGACAACAGTCAGTCAGTGTACACGCGTATTATAATGTTATGTTTATATAGTTATGGAGGAGAGGGAGAAAAAGAGAAAATTGTGACATTAAGCCTGTAAACGAAAAACTCTCTCTTTCAAGTCATCTTAGCCATTTCACTCTTAAGACTAATCAATCCTTATGAATATTCATGAGCCTTTTCCAACACTCCACTCTACTCTCTCCCACTAGCATCACCACCACCACCACTAAGAAGGAGCATAAGTAACACTGCAACATTTTCCAGGGCACAATATATTTCAATACAAACAGACCAAAACGAAACCACCGTACCGCGCCACAAGTTCCGTTTCTTCTCTTCATCCATCCATGTGGAAGGAGAAAAAAGAAGGAGAGAAGAAAGAAGAGAAAGAAAAGTAGATATTTTATAATATTAAGTATTATGATAACTATGACGAGGAATATTGCCACCGCACA
>JAHZMZ010000120.1:0-16777 GCA_027743805.1 Lepidocyrtoides sp. E14
TTTCTGGTTAAAAGTAGGTGGCTGGACCGTGATATAGTTTGAGTGAATAAAAATGTGAACGTGTCTTGCCCCTGTTCACGTATGTTAAAAAGAAATTCGCCAACATTTTTTGTATAAAAAAAAGAAAGAAACGAAGGTTTATTTTGTTCCTGGGAAGGGAAAAAAAGAGACAGATAATCTAGTACGTTTACAGTGTGAATAATAGCTCACCGTTCCTCCAGATAAAGTGATCTGCTCCGTCTTCTCTTAATATTATTTTCTTTAGTCTAATACTCACCCGCTGCGTTCCACTTGGTAAATGTGAAGCTCTTCACGTTTTTTTCCACTTTGCTGGTTTTCACTTAAAAATAGCGGTGTGGTGTGTGTGGTGGATGGCAAACTGATACTATTAGGCATGCACCTTTAAACTTTAAAACAAAAAAAAAATACCACAAGAAACTGTTTCCAATTTTCCTTTGATGGTGGTGAATCAGGTACAAAAAGAGAAAGTTGCAGGAAACCCACCGACCAACCGCAGTAGCAGTCAGAACAGCCACAGCAGCAGAGGTATTTTATTATAGCAAGCTTTCCCACTAGATGTACATATTGTTCTCACTTTTCCCTGTGAAAAGTAATCTGTCTTCTTAATCTGGAATCATCGTGCTTACGTTTTCGCTCTGTGAGCATTTCGAAAGGGAGAAGAAGAAGAGAAAAAAAAATCCCTAAAGAGACAAATAGAGACATTTTACTAAACCCTGCTGCTTCCCTTTCTTTCCCTTCTGAACTCTAGTACTTTCTTTTTTATTCCAAAGTTGCCCCAAGGAGGAGTAGAAAAAGTCAAGTAAGCAAAACCTTACTGACATTTTTGTGTATTAGTATATTGTGCAAGTTCGCGTTCCAGCCGTGCTGTCTTGTCGTCGTCTTCCTCATATTATTTACTGGAAGCATTAAACTACCTTTTTCCTTTCTCTTGTTTTTTTTCAACGTGTGTAAGAGAAAACCAGAGTTTATTATTGTGTGACATGATAAAACTTTTATTCCCCTCATCTCATCTTATTCAATTAGACCTCTTTTGTTACTACAAAAATACCTTTGCTGGCCACCACAACTAAAACAAAACCTGGTTTGAGAGAAAGATCGCTATTATACAAAAGACAGTGTATTTGTGTTGTGGTATAGAAGTAGGGGGTTTCTTAAGGAAGGAGGAAGAAAGGAATCCAAAACGGATCTATAAATAACTATTATCACTTCCACTGTGGTTGAAGTTGAATACACCTCAGCAAGCAGAAAAAAAGAACACTCATATATTGCTAACTATACTTTATGAGCACCCAATATTATTAGCATTAGAGGCAGGAACAGCAGAAACGAAACTAAAATTACTCTCTCCGTGTGTGTCTCTCTGCTCTTTTCTTTCTCAATAGCAATAAATGTGGGTATAAATGATATAAAATATTTACAGCCAAAAAAAAAACTAAACACCAACTTATTATTCGAATACAAAGGGTTAACGATGTACACGGTTTATCATTAATTAAATTAATATCATCATTATCTTCATTCAATTAAAACTGTTGTAACATTAAAGTTATACTGTCTGGAGAAGCATCGCATTATCATCTTCATCATCATCAACAAAATGTCTCCGCAAATCAATAGCTTCCAACTTTTATTCTCCATGAACCCTGCAGTTGATGGCCACTCATGCACCGAAAATGATACGCATTGCAAGGTGAGACATCGTGATCGCTACAAAAGCAGTCAACAGGAACACACTACTACCACTATGGAACAAAAGGACATTAGCTTGTTCCTGACCAGAAAGTCTTCAGAAAAAGGAGCTTGCTTCCTTTTGTTCTTCCCTTGACATTGTGGATTCTCTCTAGTTTTCATCTGGAAACGGTGGGAGCATTGCCAGAAATTATCAGGCTTGGTAAGTGTACTACTACTACTACTCACTCAATATAATTTTATTTTGTAGAAAATAAAAAAAGTATAAACTTGAAACAGTGCTTTTTAGATAATCGCATTTCATACAATTTTCCACTTTTTTTCACGTATTTTTTTTTCTTTTTTACAAAGTCGCTTTTCTTTTAATGCGGCTGAGAGAGCAGATCAATAAACTTATTACATCTACTACACTTTTCTTCTTACTACTTGGTTTTGGTAGAAAGTAGTAGTAAGTAGTAGAAGTAATAATAAGCATTGAACCACAAATTTTCACACTAAACTGAAGAAATAAAAGAAACAAAAGAGTCCACTTGTTTCTTTATGAGTTCAGTGCGTCAAGAAAAGAAAGATGAGGCTCTCTCTCTGCTGTAATATTTTTTGTATTAATGGAAGACATCCAACAAAATATATGGTGTAGCATTACAATGCATAATATTTTAATATAATAACATAAAAGTCACAAAAAAAGAAGATATGGATAAAACCAGCAACAATACATAAATAAAATATAACAAGCAAGCAAGCAGTGTTGCTTGCTTGCTTGCTACTACAGTTTTTATGTACCGTTTTAACAGTAAAATGCCTGCATTGTTATCCTTCTTTCGTGGGATTCACTGTGTTGCACACACACAGTGCAACAACGGTTTTCGCTAAAAGCATAAATATAACAGACTACTTTCCTCGCATTTTGTCTCTTCCTTTTTTTCTTCTACAAACTTTTCCTGTCACTTGCTTCCACGTTTTGTCTGTCCGCCTTGGTCTAAAAACTCTTTCCCTTTTTGTTTCAGATAAAAAACTAAATATTAATGGGTAGCATCTTATCATACTTTTTTTATCATGTGAGTAAATTACGAATCATTTTATTTTTTTTGTTTTTGAAAATTTTAAAAAAATTCTTCATATTTTCTTGCAGCAGAATAATCAAACATTCTTCTGCTGTCATGTTGTGGTGTAGTAGTGACTAAGGACATTAAAACTCGGGCAAGATCATCCCTTAAATTCGATAAGCCATTGTACATAAAAGAGATATATCAAGTTTGGAAATACTACTAATGATATGCGTACAAAAGTTTCTCAAGCTGACACAAAAAATTGTTTTACATTATTATTTTTTGCATAATATTTTTCTCTGCACTTTCTGGCCTTGAACTCATGGCAAATAAGTTTGTTGCATGTATACGCGCGCTCACAATGTTAAAAACTTCATAAGAGTTGTAATCGCTTAAAAAATTATGTTTTTCAAAATGCATGGAAAGAAGGGCGACGACAGCATGACATGAAGTCATTTGTTTTTCAGATGGTATTAGTTTCATAATGAAAACTGGGATATGTAGGGAAGACAAAAAAAGGAAAAAATACGGTTATTATTATAAAGAACGTGCTTTTACACACTTCTCTTCATTAATAATTCCATTATTTGTTAAGCACAGAAACAGCAGAGAAAGCACACATTATGCACAAAAATACTACTTTTCCATTTTATTGAAGAAGTCTTCTGCTAAAGAAAAAAAAACATCCAGTCACCAAATTACAATACCCATCAGAATTAATGAAGTAAAGATTTTCCCCCAAAATTCAAAGTTCAGTCTTTTTATACTCATGTCATGCCGGAATGAAGTACACGTATGTAGTGAAAGATTAAAGTAAGGAAGAAAACAGAAGAAGAAGAAGAGTGATATCAAGCAGAGAATTTTGTTTTTGTTTGGCAAGTTTCTGGTTGAAGATTTTAGTCAAAAGTCCTTTTTGACGATCATGGCAGAATAATATGTACTCTGAGAAAGAGACTCCAAAAAATAGTTTAAAGAGAAGAAGAAAAAAATTTAACTCATAACTGACATAACCGAAGCAGAAAAAGTTGAAGGGGACTAAAAAAAGGCGGGTAACAAGAGTAGTAGTACACGAGCATGTATGATATCAGCAGCAGGCAAGAAAAAATAAGTAGATGCTTTTTCCCCAAGTATTTTGCATAAGTATGGAATGCAGCAAAGGGGAAAAATGAAGATATGAAAACTGGTAGAATGCATGATAAATGCCAATATTGACATAAAAGGACACAAGACAGAAGAACTTGAAAAACTGCTCAGTTTTCAGTTCTTGAAGAGAGACTCATTCTTTTTTTTTTGGGATTAATACCGTCACAAGTTGAAAGTCTTGGGAAGCTAAAAAAAACTAGAATTGCAAAGTTACTAGTACTGCTGCTGCTGAAAAAAAACAAAGCCCTTTTCTGTAAGGATACATACCTACCTATGCACTTTACATTCATAAATGTACGAATACTTGGATCCGATTAGAGTGAAACCATCCATAGCTCATTTTTCTCTCATCGTTGTCGTCTCATCTAGCTAGATTCCATAGGCCCATAAAAATATAATGAGGTGTTCCACACAGAACAAGTATTGACAATGTCATGCATGGAATGGAGTGGTGGTTAGTGGTTCCTTTCAGTGGCAATTTTTTTTTCCACATTAAGGCAACTTTTAAGGGATCTTGTTCCTTTAAAAAATTCTTTTGATAAAAAAAAGTTAAAGAACAATGAACTTTTCATGAAATAATATCAACGAGACATCATTTTGCACGCAAGTAGTTGCGAAACATGTACTGCGAATTAATTTGTGAACCGTCTTAATCCCTTCTCCATTGAACAATATTGGTTGACCCAACGCGTGCGTTTGTTCGCGAAGATCTGTTTGTTACGTAGTCTAGAGTACGTTTCCTAAAGTTAATTTTGTCGTGCTTGCCTTACAAATTTTATCAACAATAATATGAATTGCAAATCTACATCTGATTGAAAATATTTGGACGAATGCATCCGTAATCTATTTATCATCGTCATCATGTCCCCCTTTTCCTTCCATCAAAAAATATTGAACTCACGTCCGTCCCAAAAGTATTTAGAATTCTTTAGCTATACGTATTAAAATGTCAAACCACATATGCACGCACAAAAAAGTTCAACCAAGATTGTTTGAATAAAAAACAAGATTACACATTGCAATTCAATTGCAGTTGTCAGCAAAGCTATTTTTATTTCTGCAGCGTCAGGAATGTTGAAAAAGAAGAAACTTTTTTTCAATAAAACAGAATATTCTCTAAATCAAGTATGTACACATGTACGTACACAGTTACTCACAATTCTTTCCCAATTGAAAAAAAAGTAATACGTCTGTTCAACTTTGTAAGAGCATTTTGTTTGGCTCATTTCTTATTTTAGATGTTTCCTCCATACAGTCCTGTGTGGTCCAACGTTTTATATTTTTTCTTTCGTTTAAACGGCAAAGGGGATGTTTTTAAGTTTTGGGAAGACAAAGTTTATAAGTACACTCTCTGATAAGAATGCAATGCCAGAAAAGGAAGAGAGAAAAAAAACTGTTGTTAAGTTGAGATTGAGGACAAATAATGCGTACCCAACTAGCCCATCAACAATGTCATGCTAGAGTGGTTGGTTGGTTTGGTAGTAAAGTTGGCTGGAAAGCCGTTACATGAGGCAACCAGGAAAAAAAAGAGACACTGTGACTGGCAGTGAACGGATGTGTGGATAATCATACGAAACGAAGAGAGAAAAGCGACAGGCGGACAGGAATTGAAAGGATTACACTTGAACGATGAACAACGAAGAAAACAAGTTTGGAAAAGAAGAAACATTGGAAGAGGAAACCAAACCACACCACCACCACCAGTGTTTTTTTTCCTCAAATGTTTTCCAATCTAAAAAAAAGAATAGTAAAATGTTATCATCATCTCTGCTGCTGGTTGCTTTTTCCACTGGTCTAGCATATACAATAAAGTGACGGACCGATGTCTTTTTTCTCCATTTTGACTTGTTTGATGCCCAGCCAAGAAAATAAAGGAATATGTACAAATATATCCTTACGGAGAATAATGAGTTTTTTTGATAATCCGCAACAAGCTACGCATCACTAACCGTTTCTCCTAATCTGGCTGCTTTTTGCCGCCTCTTTTCCCACAAGCTGGTGTGTGTTTGGTGGTGAAATATGTATGTACAGAAGAAATATATTCTGGACGGTATTTACGCATACACAAATGACATAAATATATCAACTGTCCAGTAGACTATATTTAATAGTTCATAGTGTGCTTGTTATCTACGTTTGATGATGACGAGAACGACAACGAGATAAATTGCCTCATTCCAGGATAAAATATAGACAAGGCTATTATTGTCCTTAAACTAGAGGAAATAGGAGGCAAGCAAGTGATTGTACTATTCATAAGAAGATAACATGCTACTACTACTGATGATGATCATGATGAAGATGACAGAAGGCACACAACAATTCAATTGAATGCGTAAACCGAATACAGAATACGGCAGGAATACATTCTTCAAAAAAATATATCTTATGTATCCTTCTTTCAACAGTATGCTTCCTTTTATTTATTGTAGGTATTAGACTGTACGCAGTGAAGTAGCATATTTTTGCAGATTTACTTTTTTTTCTCTTTTTCTCTCTCTTACTCCCAGGCTGACAAGGATTCATATGCAATGCACATGTTATTTATGCCCAAATGCTCATGCCTTCATTGTTATTTCCGTATACTTTATTTTGGCTCATGATCATAACGGAAAAGAGGCAAGCAAATAGCCGAAAAACTGTAGGGACATAAAAATACAATTTTCTACTGAAAAAAAATATACATATATCCTTCAGTCCATCTGTCCATCCATCCATCGCTTCTCTCTGGCTGCTTACGTAAGTATAAAAATACATATGCCTTGTCTACTACACACTTTACTGGACTTTCTTCTTTTCGCTTTTTTTTATTCATCCGGCTTTTGTTTTCCCATCGGATATCAAGGATGGTGGACAGTTTTGAAGGAAGAAAAAAAAACTTTTTTTGCTAGAAAGCATTTTTTTTCTTTTTGGAATCTTCTTCTTCTTCTTCTTCTGGGCATCATCCATCCCTCTTGTTTTATTCGGTAGAATTGTCATCATACTCTGTTTAACATGACTACTTTTCTACATACAATAAACTTTGAATTGCGGTGAGGAATAAATTGAGCGGCTTGGGAATATGAATGAGGATGAATAGTACATAGTACACACAGGAATAAGTTCAATTGTTCAATATAGCGGTTTGGCTAGTTTGCTTATTATTATTATTATTATCATCGCTACTACTATAACATCGCTTCTTTTTTCATCTTCCGGAAGAAACGTTCCCATATTTAAGCTGCTAAAGCTTTCTGAACAAAATATTCATTTTTTTTCTTACTTTTCATCATAATCCTCATCTGCGTATTTTCTATAGAAGCATGTACGTTCCTTTACGCAAGCAAATACATATTTTTTTTTTGTATTGGCTGCTTCCATATCATGATGTATTATCATTGTACTGCGTTGATAATAATAATATACTCATTGCATATCCGTTCCTTGTGTCATATGTGAGTTAGGTCTTTTTGATTATATGTATATTATTAAGAACGCTCTGTTGAGCTTCTCTTTTCGCTTTCCAGCAAGAGGAGCATTTTTCCATAATTTCTTTGTGAAACGTAAGAAGACCATGATCAAGGCAGAAGAAGAAGGGGGACAGAGAGAGAGGCGAAGAGAGAAGATGATGCATGCACTAGGCGAAATAAGTCACCATGTGTCTCGGTATGAAGGAAGAAGAAGAAGAGGAGTCGAGAGGAGCAACGAACAAGATCTGTTGTCTAGCTTCTAGTTCATCTTTGTAGCATAAAATAGTTTTTTTATGTGCTGCTTCCTCATCATAATAACTTTGCGAACATGTTTTGTGTTGGAATATGCATATTATTTCAAAAGACAGATACATTTTTTTATCCACATTAAATCTCAGATTTTGGAAAGTATAGAGTATAAAGGCCTATCATGTTGAATGGAAGGACAAGGCCTGTAATTCCATTTTCATGCTGGCAAGATTTGTTGGCTTCTTGTAACTGTAACCCATTCTTTTTTTATATGAATATGAATGTCGCTTGACATGCGTAATCCGATTCTTGGCTTTGGTACAATTTTGAATTATTATTTTTTTTCAGACAGACAACAAAGACATTTGAAAGCTAGCCTTTAGAAAGCTCGTCAATCAATATGAAGTAAATACAAATTGTTGAAGTGGACAAGATAAGTCGAAAGAGGGAAACGAAGCATTTAGTAGTAGCCCGAGCTGAATTTTCTACAAAGTAATTTTGAAGAGTGAATAATCAGGTTCATTGCTATCTGATGAGCAGTGAAAATGCGTAAATCTTCTAGCAAGTACCAATATTCTTTTTGGAAATTATTAATAATAATTAATCAATTTAGCAATACTTATAAGTCATAAAAAAGATTATTAGAGCAGATGATGGTACTTTACGGAAAGGTAACAATGCATCATATCAAGTTAAGAATGAGCCATTGGTGATATTAAGATTCTGCATTACCCTAAAGTTTGGGTCGCACTAAACTAGCAATCTTTACCAACCGAAAAAAATAGCTTCCATCATCATCTACATTTTTACATTTAGGTAAGCGCAAAAAAACTTGTTCAGTAAATGCATGCATATGCGTAAGTTGAAATACCCACACATGAAACAGTGTCATTTCATGCATTGCTTTTAAGAACATAAGTTGGCATTTTGGAACAATGGAAAAATCCTACTATAGGAGACAGAGAAGCAGAAGAGAAGCTAACAAATCTTAGAGTATGTTAGCCTGAACGACAATGTGGGCAGTATTTGGTAATTCTCTGCATTACTACACATTTATGTTTTATTCTATCCAATACCCTATAAAGCAAAGAAATATTTTTTTCCTTGTAAGAAATAATATCTCCGAATAAAATGATCCAGACAGAGGAATATCAAAGAAGAAATGTTGAGAATGCCTATGGGATACATACAGGCAATATGATTCGTTCACATGTGTGATTACATTTTGCAACTGCCACAAGATAGAAAAACCATGACCGTTCAAATCACATGTAGGGAATGTATGTATGGGTTGTGTAAGAATATATAAAGTAGAGAGGACATTAGCATGCATGTACGTACATAACATACAACACTATCATGTAAGAAGATAACAATGTGTGTGTAGTAGCTCATATTATTATTGTCACAGCGGTGGTGGTGGTGGTGGTAGTGCAATTCAGTGGCAGAAAAAAAATACCAGTTTTTTTGTTACTGCATGCATGCGTACATGCATATTGTACTCTATACTAAAACAGCTAAATAACAAAAGAAAGTAGTAGCTTTAGAGAAAAAAGGAAAGATGAAAGAGAGAGCGACACACAACAAAGTGTTCATACAGAGTGCCCATTACTCCTTTGTTATGGGTCTCACGGGGCTATCAACTCGTGCTGGGAGTATGATGGCTAAGAAAAGAGCCATTTTTGTCTCCATAATTCTTCACTCCTCATTGCCTTTCACTCAGATTATTTCGACTCACTTTTTTACATTTTTTTTTTGCTCAATGAGCCTGCACTGTACGCACATATGCAGACATCATGCATACGTGCTAAAAGCAACATTTTGTGCATATAAAGAAGGAAATAAGAAAAAGACTGTCATGGAGTGTGTATGATGAGAAGAACTGAATAACGAATTGGATTTTTAGGTGAATGCATACTTGCACAAGCGTACGTTTGTCATTTCTGTGAATTGTACGTAAGAAAATGAGAAAAAAGGGATGAAAAAATAGTATAGTTGTTGAAATGAATTCCAAGGTAAAATGACGGTATCTAACATTTATTCAAGTTTCATACGAAAAAAAGGTGTTGGTCTCATGAAATTGCAGAAAGAAACAAAGAGCAACATATTACAAGCGAAGATGCACACACACAGAGACAGATGAAATATAACGGATGTCAAGATTGCCAGGAGAAGTGCTGCTGAGAAGAAGAGAAGGATTGCGGAGTGTAGATTACCAACCATTCGTTTGACTTGATCTTTACTCTTGCTCTCTGGTGTCAGTATTTTTTTCCTCGCTCATATTTCCTTCTTATTTTCTGTTGCTTCAATAAGTACATTCATATGTGAGTATGTACTATACTCACTTTTCAGACAGATGTGATGTATGTATGTGCGCTGACAATTTACAAAAGGACTGCAACTGCAATATTAAAAGAGAGAAGCTTACACGTAAAGAAAGGAATATTACGTTGCAGTGCTGCTGTATCATAACTTGAATTTTTCTTATGCCGTCATTATGAGTGTGGTGCTGTTGTTCACATATTTTTTTTCTCCGACGCAATCACAATCATGATTATTTTCATCTTCATCAAGACCCCAGTTCAGCAACTGCTTTCTTACTTNTGTGGTGCTGTTGTTCACATATTTTTTTCTCCGACGCAATCACAATCATGATTATTTTCATCTTCATCAAGACCCCAGTTCAGCAACTGCTTTCTTACTTGACGCTACTCAACTCATTGTATTTTTTTCTGGATGATCATAACACACTGATGATGATGATGATGATGAAGATTACTATTTATGAAAGCCGAAAAAGCCAACTTATTCCAACATACTGCTAATGTGAAGACGTACGCATGTAGTATACTTGTATGTACGTATATTTTTCTACCTCTCAGATATTGGCTTTTTTTCATTTTCAACAAAATGAATAGCCTTTCCATTCTCCCTCGTCCTTTTGTATCTCAAGAAAAAAAAGGAACCGTTTTTATTACTGATTAAGGTTCAAGATTATTGAACGCAGTTTCCCATTATTTGTTGCCAGCAGTTTACTTCCTAGCTTGTTTCTTGCAACGTGCATCCAACTTTGTCATCGCACTCCTTCTTCCTTTCTCATAACATATTTTGCCCAAGGATTTTTTTTGGTTCTAGATGCTCCAGTATTTTTCTATGGAATATAAAAATATTTCCATAAAATGTACACTAAATATAGGCGCATTTTATATGGAAGGAGTGAAAAAGTGTAAGAAAAAGTAGTTGTCATCGAAAGTAGTTACTTGAATGCGTCCGTATTTGCACTTATTGCATCAGCAGCAGCAGCAGTTGTTTGGGAGTATACAAGCTGTAAGTAAAAAAAAACGAAAATAATGTGGCTACAGAACGGAAAAAAGAATGCAACTTAATAGACGGTGCAATGATAATAGTAATAATAATAATAATAATGTGTGTACACGCGGAAAGAACATTGACCACAAATGCCGCCATCCTGCCATGACGCCACCACGCTCCTACTACTAACTATACTATACATACACACTTGCAACTTTCACAACCTTTCTTTAGCATTTTTCTTCTTACCGCTTCTTTAAAAATTTCTTTCGGCATTTTTTTACATTTTCTTTCTTTTACAAAACTTATGCGTCTGTCTACACTGTTTGTTTACGCATCACGTGTTCAACTTGAAACTTTAATGCATATATATTTTCTTCAGTTAGTAAGTCTGTATGCTACGTAATAATAAGTCTTATCTCTTCCTGTGCTGTCCAATGTATCCTTTCTACTACCAAATGCGTCCCGTGTTTGAACCCGGGCATGCATGCCTTTTGCTCATTTCTTCATTTTCAAGGAAATGAGAATTTCCTTTGGTGTTTTTTTTAGTTGGCAAAGTGCAGCTGCTCCTTCGACTTTGAAATTGGAATGTAAAGGGCATAAGGGTGCAAGGGAATAGAAGATAGAAGGAGGGAAAAAGTGTGCGGCTGAATGACTTGTGTGATCTAATAATAAGATGCTATACTATATTTTTTTCTATACAGATTTTTTTTCTACTATTATTTATTATAAAAAAGGGTATTTTAGCCGCAAATATTTTATCATTTATTCCAATGGTCGTGTGGAGCTCTCATGTACATTGCTGTACTAGTACCTAGTGTTCCTTTTATAATATTTACTTTTTTGTACATTTTTCCAAGAAAAAAACTTTCTTCAGCCTTTTTTAGCCATTGTATCCCTTACAATATATCCATTAAAACTGGTAACACTCAAGAGTATGCACACGACACGTCTCACGCAGCAGCAGCGTTACTTGATGATGATAGTGGTAGGAATAGTAGTAGTGACGATGATGATGATGGCACTTCCTGCATTTGACGCTGTTGCGTGTACTCTCTATCCCACACTTTACACCGACCGACGACACACACACATATTTTTTTCTGGTTTTGATGAAGTGCACTTGAGTAGAAGAAGAAGGAACAGAACGAAAAGAAGAAGAAGGATTGGAAATGGGAATCAGTTTACCCATCTACTAACTAAAGTGCACTTATTTTTTCTCTTCTTTCTCTCTGTCTTCATATAACTTACCCATTCATGTAGCATTTTTACCACATACATAGGCATCATCATCATAGTACACATGGACGACTTGATACATCTGCTGGTGTGTAAAGAAAGATGAGTAAAGTTGTGAGAAAAAAAATTGTTCGTAATATCCCATGTGATCGAGAGAGAATATATAAGACGTTAGTGTTTTCCAAGGTATGTATGTATATTTATAAATGGATGGCAAGGCATGAAAAAAAAAGTTATCATCACACTTTATTTCTTCATATTGTCCTTAGAATTCAGAATGGAGAAACGTGTCGTATTCAGTCATTCCTTGTCGCACTTCTTGTTACATATCATCCTCATCATCATCATCACATTCCATGTTTTTTTTGTCGGCAGCGTGGTACATGATAGAATTGCAAAAGAATGCTACATTCTTACACTTAAGTTACATATATACGTATCTCTTCCCTCCTATTATTTTTTCCCAACGTGGAAAAAGAAAGGAGAGAGAAAAAAAGGGATCAAATTCTGCACAGACCAGACCACACACAGTAGTAGTTTTAACACCTCTTCTGAATAAATGCATCATATTTTATCGTTTAGTTTTGGTCGGAGCTGTTCAACATGCATAAGAAAAATAGACACCGACCGATGATACCAGCACCACCACTACCAGAGAAGACACTTCTCAATAAACGGGCCACTTTCACATATCAAAAAAGTAAAAGCAATAGTAACAACGTTATAGATTCTCCTTCACGTACAAAATTTAGATGGTACATTGGATAGAATTGCAGAAGAGAGAAGGAGGAGAAAATGTCTAGAAATAATGAAATAGGTGATATGCATACATGAGAATAATATGGGAACAAGATGCCTGTACAAAATAGAGAGAGAGAGAATGTGAAGGAGAGAAAATTTCATATTCTTTTCACTTCCTCTCTCTCTCTCCCTCCTTTGCTCTCAACTGAAATGTTATAATGATGCATTTCGTGACGTGTGTGTGCGAAAGTAGGGTACGGTTTCATGTACGATAATAATGTGAGAATTCGACAATCTTTTACTTCATCATTCTAGAATTTCAGCACCATTCAAACCCAGGGTGATGATGATATGCTGCTGTGGCGGTAGTAGTAGTGAATGCATAATATACGACCATCTCAATTTAACTACTGTTCTCCTCTTCTTCTCTTTTTAAATGTGATCTGATGTTACATCTACTCCTATGCTCTGAACTGAACATTTTTTTGCAAGCAATCGGAGAAGACCAGGCCAGAGCCAGACCAGACTACTTTGCTACTATAGGTTTCAGTGAGAAAGAGAGACTTTTTTTCTCTCGTTCCTTTTTCATTAACAAGGCAGCGCTTGTTACATGGTAAATAATGAATGAATGAATGAATTCATGGATTAAGTGTAACTTTCCGCCTAAGTGCTCTTCTTCCTGGTTACGCTGCGGGATGGGAGTCCAGTTCACTAGTCCAGTTTGCTAGGCATATTAGACAGATGCGATGAGTTTGGTGGTGGTGGTGGTAGTGGCAAATAAGAAAAAGGATATTAACTCATTAGGCCAACATCATCATCATCAGCATCGTCAGAGTAGTACGGAGCAGTAGAAGAGAAATTCTGCTTCTTCTTATAATTAGGTGTATGATTCTTCTAAATAAAAGTAAATGTATAGTACTTGAGTATTTTAGGGTCAACTTGTCCGAATTGTAATCATTATGGTTCGTTAGGTTTCTGTCTTATGTACATGTGTAAGCTTTTACTAGTCCAGTTTGCTAGGCATGCTAGATAGATGCGATGAGTTTGGTGGTGGTGGTGGTAGTGGCAAATAAGAAAAAGGATATTAACTCATTAGGCCAACATCATCATCATCGGCATCGTCAGAGTTGTACGGAGCAGTAGAAGAGAAATTCTGCTTCTTCTTATAATTAGATACATGATTCTTCTAAATAAAAGTAAATGTATAGTACTTGAGTATTTTAGGGTCAACTTGTCCGAATTGTAATCATTATGGTTCGTTAGGTTTCTGTCTTATGTACATGTGTAAGCTTTTTCTTCTTGAATGTGGCAGCAGCAGCTTTCTCTTGAATTTTTGGTCAATATTTAAGCAAAGTAGGTACTATAATAAAAAGATGCCCTCTAAGTTTGACCTACCACCACCGCCACCACCACCACATTATAGATGATGTTCAGTAAATTCGTTCATTTCCGAGTTAACCTACAAAAGAGGATTTTGACGGGGATGGTGGCAGGAACAAATCAAAGATGTCATCATCCAGCTGGTTGGAGAAAGTAGATTTTCCGGGTAGTAATCCAACCGACTGACTTTTTTTTGCAAAAAATTTACACACATTTCAAGTGTGAGATTCCAGTCTTTGAGAATTTTTTGTTTTTTGTCAATGCACCTTTTTTGCTCATCCATAAACCATGAAAACCCAAACATAATTTCATTATCCGTAATTCCAGGTGGTCCAATAAGCTGTCACAGTTTTAATAAAAGATGTATTATCTATAGTGCTGTTGAAAAGGGCTGAGAAGCTATGTCTCTTGCTAAATAATAGACGGTTATTTGGTAATCGAAAAACCGGGTATTTGGAATTCCTCCTAGTTTTCTCCCTCGTGAAAATTTCTCTGAAAATGCACTTGTTCAATAGGATAGATAGAGACACACACAGGATTTCTAAAAACTAAGCCAAACATTCATTGATAAGCTATATTCATCTCCCTTTTTGAGAAATATCTGTCCTCGACGTACTTGTCATTCCTTCCGTTGCTGCTACTAAAAATTCCACCATGCTGAAAACAGAGAGAGTCGTTCCGTTCGTAACATACTTTTTATACATATTATTACACACAAAGGCTGCTAACGGCTTAAGCCACGTAAAACATGTCAGACCATGAATGAGAGGACTGGTGAGGACGGTCGAAATAACAATATTAAGGAGCTTTTCAGACTCTCAAGTACAAAGCTTTTACTTCTCATCTCATCTCATATCCACATAAACACATTCCTTTGATAATCGGTACTCCTACACTGTGAAAATGGATGGACAAGTGTGCATTTGTTGGGTAAAACGGTAAACAGGCTTTGTAGTAGAAGCATAAAGCGAAAATGTTATTTTTTTACTTCCAACAACAACAACCAACCTCAACTCACTCAGCCATTTTAACTATCTTCCATAATAACTAGAGAGAGTGTTGTGCCATATCAGACTACCACCATCATCATAAGTGTGCCGACTACCAAGTTACTATACTACAATGGCGTACATACATATGGCAGCTCTAAACTACGTAGGTGTTTTCATCATTCCTTCCTAAAAACTTAAAGCAAAAGCTGCTAAAACTATAAGGAGGAATGTTACGATGTTTATGTTATCGTTTATATTATACGAGTGTAAAAACAAAAACATTGGCATTGCGATGCGATGCGATGTGTTAAATGCACACATTTTCAAGAGAATAATACGCCATGAATGTCCCCGCCTGCATGCATGCATATATGTAGGTATAAATACATACAAAGCTAAAAAAAACTATTTTAACGAGCTTCTATACTACCAACTAAAACATTTAAACTCTTGTCGTATATTCGCAATGGACTTTTTGCTCTTCTCTTTTCCTTCTCTGCATTTCATTGCCACTTTAATACCTCCATCTCTTCTTCTCCCAGCAATTCAGCATAAACTACTACTGCTGCTGTCTCCACGACGGAAGAAACTCATCTGAATAAACACACAGGGAGAAATAGTGAGCAATGAGCATAACATACAAAACTACACAGTAAACAGCATGCAGCATCACACACACACACAAGATGATTATAATGATGACGCATCCTATCAAAACAGCCATTTCTTACCACTACCACTACTCCACTTTTTGCTATTAATATTATTGTTATTACAACGGGAATTGCAACTGTATATCTTCTATACCCTGTCATTAGCATACTGTTTCTAATTGTTAGTCTGTTACTGATGCTATCAGGGACAAGTTTAGCTCACCGTGCTTTACCAGTAGTAATAGTAGTAGAAACAAAGTTGCCATACTTTTCAAGTGTGTAACTTATATAATGTTCCACTTCTTCCACTACTACTTCAAAACTGTATATTATGCCATGCCTCTCCAAAATCTCTCGTAGCCAAATGAGTTGTTAAGGAAGTAGAAGTATAATCGTCATTTTAATGATGACAAGAAGACTTTCTGACTTGAGAGGAGAGAAAGGATTGAATAACTTCCTGAGATCTTTGTTTTCGCTGTTTGTTAAAAGAAAAGAAAGTTCATAATCTTCTTGACTTTTCATTTCTTCTCTTCTTCTTTTTTGGCGTGTCATCATCCACTTACTATAATACTGTTTGCAGTTACGGGATTATTATGCTTCTTTTAGGAGAGAGAAGGACACTCAAGCAAATTCTCTGCATGCTGAGTTTTAAAATTGTCCAGTAGATTTTGAGATAAATCAAAAGGTGAAAGTAAGTAGTTTCAAAAACATCTGCAAATATGTTCTGTCTTGGGTGATTTGAAGATTCATAAATATTTACCTTTTGGTTGTGTGTGTGTTCAGAATTTAGAAAGCAACTTGCTAACTGTATCTGACAAGCTCGTGGTTAATGAAAATGACACAATTTGTATTAAATAATC
>JAHZMZ010000121.1:0-21814 GCA_027743805.1 Lepidocyrtoides sp. E14
ATACTATATGCATACACTTTTTAATAAAAGCAGCTTATTTTAGTAGTTGTTTGCATAATATTGAAAATTTTGTACGGAATAAAAAAATTAGAAATTCAATAAAAAGATTCAAATGCTTTTTTTTCCTCTTTTCTTGCATGCTATATCATATGTATGTCTCTGGTTATATCAATTCATTTATTAAATAATAATAATTTGAATGCGGTTATTGCATGCTGCTTGTAAGAGTTTTTTAGAGAAGGAAAGTACAAAGCTGCATGTATAAATTCGGTTGATATTATACATACAAACAAGCTAATAATACATAAATACATCAGGTCAGGCATGACATAATACTCACCTTCGCTTCATATCGATCGTCATCCCATCCATCATCATAACTTCGTATATCATCATGATATCAAATTAAAATCCACAATATGAATGCATCGCATACACACAAACGTAATTATACTTCTCTGGGTTTAGAAAATTTTGCATTTTTTCCATCTTCTCAAATTATCGTCTTGTTACAAATAAATGCCACGGGAAATGGTTAGCTTTATATATACATACTTGATGATTAACCCTTCACAGGAACAATAAAAAAATGAACTTGATCAAGTAGGTAGGTAGTCAATTATTGGGCTGTAGGGCTCCCCAGTTATTATTATGTATGCATAAAAATATAAAAAATATTTGATGAGCCTTGTTGAAATCTCAGAATTTTTATTTGTTCTAGCATAAAGACTTCTGACACAAGACGGGTGGAAAAAAAATTGGAGTCAAGAAGAAAACAAACTAGACAAGCCCATAAGAGAAAATGACGGTGAGGGTGATGATGATGATGAAAATGATAATACCTCCAGGCTAGCTGGTAGCTACTACTACTAGACAACAAAAACTAAGAAAAATAAAGTATTATGCCAATACCACAAAATAACAAACTAGCATGCATGCAAGGCAAACAAACAAGTCAAAAAATAAATATTACCCATCATGTACACATAATACTATGATATTATAGGGAAAAATAGTGAGACCAGTCAAAGTCAGAGCAGGCCACCTAGATCGTGGGATTGTTTTTTTGTACCTTCTTTCTCTCTTCTAATTCCTCTAACCTTTCCATTCAACTTGCAAATGCTATAATTTGTAGTAGTAGTGGTGATGATGTTGAATCCTTAGTAGAGATGGAGAAGAGTAGTAATAGTAGTAGATGTTGGTAATTTTCATGAATATTATGAAGGCATGAATATGATTTAAAAGTATTGGGCATGGATTACAGGAATTGCGTTGCAGGTGCCTGTTTGATATATTGGACGCTAAGTAAGTATGAGCACAAGTGCAAGTTATACAGGTATTATGATGATGATGATGATAGTCATGCTGCTTATGGCATACTTATAATATTACGGCGTAAATGGGCTCAATTCTTAATAAACTTTGACAGTTGCATCAATCAATTTTCATTATATTTATTTAGTGTAGCTGCTTAGTGTACCAAAAAACTTGCGTTCTCTCCGCTAATCCTGTATCTTCTAAATCCGCATCTTACACTGATGAAAACTTTTTCTCAATCGGTGTATTGCATTTACATGAGCAATTTGAGATATTCAAGGAGGATGGACGAATCATGTTGCGTATTATCCAAATTTACATCAGTCTCGGTCATCAGATGATACTTACTCTCGTTTTTTTATTAAAAAAATAATATGTCCAGAATAAGATGCAATTGGTCTGACACATGTAATCTGTGATGATGATGACTGTAACGTATATTGATTCTTAAAAATGACTCATAAAGTTTTTATACGAGAAGGTAAGTACATATTATTTCCATGTGCTTCACAGACCTTGCATAAATCGATCATGAAATTCAAGGAATCACTTCTCTCGAGTTGATTTCATGTACCAAACCAGTGTATGTATATGAAATACAGCTCCTTCCTCCTCTTCTTCTTTTTAGTGAAACCACAGAGTAAATGCGTGCACAACTGTGTAGCACGAAATAAACTTTTGTAAGTGAATGCAAGCATGCAATGTGAGCTGAAGGAGTTGCTGTGTGTGTATGTGTAACTCTAGAAGAAAAAAGATATTCATCCCTTTCCGTCCTTCTTTTAAGAAAAAAAGTGGGGTCTTCTAATTCTGATTTAGAGTTTTCTCAAATCCCAAATGTCACAATATATCATTTTTTGTGTATTTTTAATTTCGAGAGGTTCAACCCTCCGTCTTATTCTCTGTCATCGGATACAATAACGTCCCTTTCTGGGGATGGAATGATTATGTAATTGTAATATGCACTCTTAGCAAGCAGTGTTATCAAAGAAGAGTTATATGTATATATACTCTGTCTGAACTGTGCATGCACCTACATACTTTTGGTATTTTTTCCACTGAAGCTTAAAAAGGTACAGACTTTAGTTAAGATCACATCACGATATTTTCTTTTTTTAAAAAAGGGATGAAACTTCTTGCTTGCTGTGTATTGAAGATTGCATAGTTTATTAGAGTCAGTCAGAGGGCCTCTGTGACTCCAAGAATCGGTGCTTCTCGTAACTACAAAAAAATGTAAAGTCAGTAGGGTACATACATTGTATACATATTTATCTTTTGTATAGCTGTGAAAGCACTAAGCACTCATGGAAGACTACATCGTAGATAGGTAGCAATACTGAAATTGACTCATATTTCCTTTTTCCTCTTAACTTGACTTGGCTCTTGTAAAACAAACATAATTGAAGAAAGACCTTTTTACTGACTTTAAAAATTGATAATTCTGAGACACGGTGGCTTCCAGCATTTTTTGGTTCTTAAATTATAAGTATCCATTTTTATTTTGTCACAAAAGTGAAATGAAGCAAAAGGCATTCAATTGTGTGACATTCATGTGAAAGCAGAGACAAGATCATGATTAAATATTTTTCAAACTTTATCTAAAATTAACCTTTAACTCTATTTTCCACACAGCCCTCTAATAATAAAAACATTCTTTCAAGTCCGAGTAGTCACAGGACAGCATAAAAACCATCTACTCTCGGTACGTTTTCAGTAAGAATCCATTATCCCAGTAGAGTCGAAAGTATTTAAAATGGTAATAAAATCTAGTTTTGGTTTTATTTTCCTTAACAATTACGGTGCACTCATTGGACATATTAACGAGGGTAGATTTTGTGACGAAGCCTTGAAGAGTGTTTTATCAATAAAATGGAAAGATATACTGTTAAAAAACATGTGGCTTTTTTTATTTACGCTATCCCCCAAGAAGTGATCTTTCCAACTGGACCATATCGTATTTCTTTCAAGCGCCATAAAACGTGTGGGTAAATAAAGAACAGACATTCAAGATTATATAACTTTTTTATGAATGTAAAATGCATTGCATTTCAAAACAATCATGTTGACTTTCCTCTCTCTCACTCTCTCTCTGGTGCCTTGAATCCTTCCTTCATTTGTTTTCCAACTCCAGCAGCACAAAAGTATACAACAACAACTGCTGACTCTAAATGCACAACTTTTTCTACTTCTTCTTCTCCAATTTGAATACTTTTTCCTTTCTATCAGTTCCTGGATCTTCTCTTTCGTCGTCAGCATGATGAAAATAAAAAAAATGTTCTCTTATTACAATACAGTTACAATACAAACTAGGAACAGCCTTTCTTACATGCTCTTTCAATAATGAAAAAAATAACTACTACAAAGTTTATTTTTATGGGCAATGGGCACAAAGTCGAGTCAGCACACATACACACATTTTAAATTATATATTTGGTTGATGATCACCATTTCACGAATCATGATACAAAAAAAAAACTTTTCTTCCTTGTTTTCTTGAGGTTCCCCTCGTGTGGTTTTGTTGTTTGATTTCATGAGACGCTGCTGCTGCTGACGACGACGTCGACGAGGATCATCATCATCGCTGGCATATAATCATCAAAATCCTTCAGTCATGGACATCACTTTTTTAGATTGATCTTGTATACTCTCGAGAATATAAATGCAAGCAAGGAAAACTTTCTTTTCAATGCACTTGTAAATGTAGAAATATCATTATCGTTGCCAACCTTCTAGATTTTTTTTTGTACCCCAAACGAAGGTACTTATATATTGACGTGTATAGATCATTAGATCATGATGATCAAGTAAATGGAATGACGGTGTGTGCCTTGTCGTAGTGAAAACAAGACGACAAGACCTTGTTAAGATTTTTTCCCTTCCAATGCTCCCTGCAAACGAAGCAGGTAAAATAATATGTGAGGCGGGGTTGATTTTACGAGTATCAGCTCATCAGCATATAGTCTCTCGATTGGACAATGCTCAATTGAGATGAAGAAGAAAGTGACGGTGATGATGACGACGATGACGATGATAGTCATGATGATGATGATGATGATGAGCCAGCAGATATATTGAATAGTCATGAAAAAGTTTGTCTTATAATAAAAAAGTAATAAAGGAAAAAAAGTACAATGGACCATCTACATAATACCTTGGTTTATTGCATGTTGTGACTAAGCTATGAAATGAAATAACTTTTTTTGAGACACAATCAGATTGAATTTTTTTTTAATTTGGTGGAAAGGGAAAAAGTGCTCAAGCCTGGTTTGGTTTTGATTTTTGTGTATGTACATCTTCAAAATGTACATGGAGCATGGCTGAATTAAAATGAGTCACAAATACGAAGTCCATAAAAGTTAACACAATTATAAGCAGCTTTTTTACAGAGGCTCAGTGATGTGCATTGTGTTTTTTTTACTTTTTAGTCAACAAGTAGGACTTCATCCTGTGCAATTGTTATTTCTAGCTTTAGAAATTATTTTACTAAAGCATCTTTAATTGTAAAAGTGGAATCGAATTTTGCATACCTTCTTTAATTATTTTAAATCTGAAACAAAAACAAACGAACTTTATTAAGTTTGAATTAGGTTGAAATTTCCTGCATAATGCTAAAATAAGATTACTGGGTATATTTATCATAGATTTTCTCCTGGATCGTTACACTCATTTTATTTTTTCCCCCCAGCCAGTACCAAGTACCGTCTCTATCATCCCCTGTCACACACACAGACATCATGCACTCGCTATTCCTCCGTCTGTATATCCATTATCAATTTTCTCTCACTGCAGCCACCATTTTTTCTGATTTGAATGGACGATCATGTTATCCGATTAGTGCCATTACCAAGTAGGAGGTTTATTTCGAAAAACTCAGTTAAACCAAGGGTGAATATATATACAGGAGTGCTCGGGACGTACGAAAGCAGTTAGAACTTTTATTTATTTGTACTGTAACAAAAATGCTAGTTTCATTTCCATACTGGATGTCTACCATTATCATTTTTCTCTCACTGCAGCCACCATTTTTTCTGCTTTGAATGGACGATCATGTTATCCGATTAGTGTCATTACCAAGTAGGAGGTTTATTTTGAAAAAGTCAGTTAAACCAAGGGTGAATATACATACAGGAGTGCTCGGGACGTACGAAAGCAGTTAGAAGAACTTTTATTTATTTGTACTGTAACAAAAATGCTAGTTTAATTTCCATACTGGATGTCTTCCTGTAGCAATAACACTCATTTTTTATCTGACCCAAGCAGCGCGATCTGGCTCTGGCTCCTGGTGTGCATCTTGGTATTTGAGAAAAGCAAACAAAGTAAAACTTGCTTCACAAAAATCATTATTTAAACAGGCACTCATCTCATGTGCATACATGAACATTACACCTTAAAACATTAAGGAAAGATGCTGCATAGAAAAAAAAGGGTTGCCAGTGTCTGTCTCTACTTCAAAATAAAACAAAGCATGGATAACAACAAACAGTGCTGTTCACTCGCTCACTGCTGCTGCTGCTGCGTATTTTTACTTCTTTTTCTTTCTTCCAGCACGCATAGAATTGTCCAGGACCTTAAAGGTTAATGGTAATCAGAAAAGTTATGAGATGAGAGTAGGGTTCATGGAGTGACAACATACAAAAAAAACCATGCCATACCACCACCACCAGTTCCACAATTAGAATTCATAAGGTGTACCTCGTATGAGGTACTATTAACCATATTTTAACAAGATGCTTTATGTTATTTTCTCTTCTATTGTTTTCTTTAAGTTATTCAACAGCGTAAAATACTAAAATGCTCATGATGCTGCTGGTTCGGCAAAGGAAGAAAAATGCTTCTGCATATTTACTCAACCAACGCAAAGAAAATACAAAGCTTATATTGATAATGTATGCACTAAGCATTATAAAATGTAATGTGTTTCCTTTTACTTTTCCAAACCAAGTTGCTTTCTTTTGTCAAATATTTATACAATTGTATTTCTCGTTATATGTATATGCATGCACAGTGCAGTATTAAGTCGAATAATATGTTTACAGGCATAAAAGATGAGTTGTGCACATTTTGCACAATTGTTATGCATATAAAATCATGTAAGTAGTAAAGTAGTACCGGAATATAATAAATATTGTTTAGTCATATCACGAACACTTGCATCAGCGTAAAGAATGAGCTATACTAGTGTGTGTACAATTTTATGTAGGATTTTATGTTTAAAAAATTCTCCATTTTCCTTAGCTAGCGGAACCACATTTATATATTTATTTTCATTCTGAAGGGAACAATAAAAAAACGCATTGTTTGGATGTGCATTCGTTTCTTAAATACATAATAAATAAACATTCATGTAGACATTAAAAAGGAAAATGTGCAAATGGATTTTTTTTTCTCTTGTACACCTTCTTCTTCTTCGTCAGTGCTAGCTAGTAATCAAGCACAAGTGCGTTTAATCAGATTCAAAGATGCACACAGCACACATAACTAACTAAATAAATAAATCTGAGTAGATAAACGGTAGCTGTTTTAATGTGTTTATGTACTACATACTTCTATAATAATATGACAAGTGTCTATTTGGAAGCAAATGCTGCAACCAGACGTAAAGTAAACACCTAACTTAAAGGTATGTAACTTTAGTGCTTGTAATTATCACTGACGACTACAAATTTCAAAACAAGAGAAATAATCTAATGCATAATATGCATCCCAACTAACATCATTCTCTTTTTTTATGATGCCAATGCCAATGTTTTTAACGAGATGAATAAATAAAAAATGTACCATCATCATCATTGTTTGTAGTAATGCTGTTGTAGTATATGTATGCAATGTTTAGTTTTAGCTTCTTTGGAGGAGTCATTGTGCGCAGACATAAATAAAAAATAAATTATATTGGTAAGTAATACTACGGATTCTGTGTGGGGATTATTAAGGATAGTGCAGTTTTCAAGACGAGTTTTATTTACATGCTCATAATGCGATTTTGTAAATACTTACATAGGTGCAAACATAATTACTCTGTTTTATTACATGATATTATTCTTAATGCTTATGTACGTACTAGCATGCATTAGGTTTTAGTAGTGTTTCTACAAATGTTTGTTAAAAGATATCATTGAAAAAAAATGCAACGCCAGGCCAGTTGAATCATATTTACTTACCTACCTACCTACCTTGTTTTCCATTTACATATAAATTTGCCAATAAATTTGATATTGATTGATGCTAATAGTACACTTTGTGCTTTTAGCGAGTCTTTCTACACAAACTAAACGAGGTAAAATCAACAAAATGTAACTCACCATTCTAGAGACTTGATGCTGCGCGCGAAACAAAACTGCAAACAAGCAGGGTAGAATGTTCATCACTTGAAGTTTTATTACTAGGGATTCTGTACTACACGCTGAACCAACAGCTATCGTTGTATCAAAACCATTAATTTTCAAGTTCACGCCATTTTTATGTTGATCTGTGCAAGAAATATCATAAACATCTCGTTCACACCTACCCAGGATACAAGCAAGTTGTATGAATGGTCATCATAATCATAATAGGTGTCTTGACGTAATGAGTTATTATTACGGACTAGCTATGTATGTAGGTAGTTGAGATAATATGATATTTTATTGATTGCATATCATCGCAAGCATGTAAGTACGAACGTGAAAATGTGTAATGCATTGGATAGGTATGCTTGTAAGAATGAAAGGGTTGATGTCCAGTTCAGTCGTCCAGTTCACTTTATTTTCTACGTTGATTTGTAAGCAGTGCAATGCGGTCTACAGAGTCAGACCAATTTCCATTTTCGAGGATACATGCATACACAATATGCAGCAAAAAAACAACCGATTTTCCTTTTCATGATGTGATGACATAATCAATTTGGATCCGGCACGAAAAGTCAATTTATTCAATGAATTTTGAAATAAAAGAAGACAGTGGATTGTGGAATAACTTGTTTCCTTCAAAGTGTTTACTGATGTACTTGACGCATTTCATGGCGACATTTATTATTATTTTAATTTTTTTTATTGTTAGCCCCTTCTTCGTTTTACTTTCACAAAAAAAGCAACAAAAACTGTGTTTTGTCTACACAATAGCTTTTTTTTGTCAATTAAAATAAAACTACTATTTTCCTCATTCTGCAAAATTAACTCTTTGTTTTTGCAGACATACCTACACATACATTAACAATAAGATTAGATTTCAGCATGAGATTTCACAGCTTTAAAAGTTAAGTGGAGTAGTATAACAGTCCCTGTTAAATAATTATTTATGACTATGACGACTTTTTTTTCTTGCCTTTATAAAGATAGCATTCTTTGCATTTTAAGTTGTGGTTAAGATTTGGTACATTATATAAATAAGAATGTAAATAGCTGCAGACGTGCATGTAAAAGTAGACTATTACAACACACGAAATGTCGCCTGTATATAATCAAAATTGTCTTTATACAAAAAAAGGTTTTAAAAATACTGCTATACATTTTAGTGTACAATTTGCTGGGTTACTACTACTGCTGTATAAGTTAATAAGCAGAAATAAAAATTAAGATTTCTTCTTCCCTCTCTATCTACAATGACAATACTTAACAAAATAAGAATGTAAATAGCTGCAGACGTGCATGTAAAAGTAGACTATTACAACACACGAAATTACCAACATGTTAAACTTTTCTTTATACATACCTTTTGTATATATTCTATATAGTCGCCTGTATATACCTAATCAAAATTGTCTTTATACAAAAAAAAAGTTTTAAAAAATACTGCTATACATTTTAGTGTACAATTTGCTGGGTTACTACTACTGCTGCATAAGTTAATAAGCAGAAATAAAAATTAAGATTTCTTCTTCCCTCTCTATCTACAATGACAATACTTAACTAATTTTTGGTAATAATTTTTAAACATGAATAGTGCTACAGTTATTGAAAATATTAAAGCTGCATTAATTACAGGTAAAACTATAACATTTGCGCACAACGAGAATCTGGCGTATGAATGAATCTTTGGTATAATTTAATTAAACTTTACTTTTTTTTAAATATTGCCTCTATTTTCTATACAATGGTCTCTCCTCTTCTCCAAGAGTCATGTCGACCATGTTGCTGTGAAGATAAATGGTCAGGAGGATTTCTTGCGGGTAGGGCTGGTGGTAAAGGATGACTATGAATGCTACTTCCACCATTATGACAACGACCATTCCCAATCAAACCTACGCCATTGTGAACTGCCAAGGCGCCTCTTGTAGTGAAAGTGTTGTTGGAGCCAAGAGTTGGCAGCGTGTTGTGATTATTTGATGACGAAGAGGATAAAGCCGGCACTGGAACCATTGGCGTTGGCAAACTTGTTGTCAATATGGGTACTGGAGGATTAGGAAGAAGTGGAGCCACGACTGAGTTGGGCACTGATGACTTTTGACCTTGAAGGTGTAGTTGATGCTGGTGGTGTGGTGACTTGTTTTTCTTTTGGGCACTGCTGCTAGTTGGCAGTTGGAAGCAGAAACAATGCCTTTTTGCCATTGCTATAAGGGAATTCCATGAGTAGGTTGACAGCACCCACACACCTGTCAAGAAAACAATTCAAAAAAGAAAAAAAAACATTAAAGAAAAGGTCAAGAGGGGAGAAAGAAGAAAAAGAAGAGGAGCCAAGTTTCTAAACTTCAAGAGTTTTTCCCTCTCTGAAGTGTATATGTCAAGGCACACAAAAATAAAACGCATATACCTATTTTTCTCCATAATGCAATATCAACAAGTGCTTATTACGAAGGTAGTACAGATGTGATGTGAAGAATGAAGCTTTCTACTTGAATTATTTTTTTCCCCATCAGCATTCATCACAACACATTGAATAAAATGCACTGTCATCTTTTCACTCAACTCATCTTATTTATGCTGTTACACAGCCATCGTCATCATTTCATTGTGATTCTATTTTATCAGCTTTTCAGCTTTTCCTTCCCTCTGTCAATGCCCCTCTACCTATTCTAAAAAACATCTTCACATTTCGTGAGAAACTCGTAACTTGATGATATGATGATGCATACAATGAAGATGGTTCTTCATTCTTCCTATCACCAATCTCAAATATCCCCAAAAATACCGTAAATCTTCCCTTGTTTACTTTCCCCTACCCTCTTCTCCATAAAAAATACCAATACCAGCCCCTAAAATGCTCCTTGTCAATTGTTCAAATGGTGAAACCCACCTTGTTAAGGAAGCCCTTAAGAAAATATTGTCATACCTAAAAAGATAATATTGATCTTTACTCCTGTCAATTTAACGACTTGAAGCAGGGGAAAAACTTGAATTTATACACTCGTGCATCACTGTTTATGTGCTGTTGTGCTGATGTTGCTAGATATTTTCTGTTTGCTCTGAACACATTCTTGGTGGCAACAGATTGACGAGAGTACATAAACACACACACTGAAGTAGTACTTCTGTGCACAGTTACAGCAATCATTATACATACCTTGCTCTACGACACAAGGACTTTTATGGAGACAGGTAAAGAATTTTTTAAACTGAACAGATTTGAAAAGGGACTTCTGTGAAGTGAAGTTTCTTACAGAGATAACAGCAGCTATGGCATTGATGATGATAATGATCATCACTAATCTAATATGAGGTAAGCTTCAAGTGCTGTGTACTTTCTTGATTTATTTTCTGGAAAAAAGTCATAAGGAATGCAAGAACTCCACTTGAATAATAATATCATGGAAGATAAACGATTTGAAGACATAGTTTTAGTTAGCACTTGACAAGGGACGTTTTCCTAGTCCTTAATTTTCAGAATGACAATGACAATGGCGACAATGGTGAAGTGAAAATAAAAAGAAAAAAACAGCTTCGTCACTAACGGATGACAAAAAAGTGTTTAAAATTTCCAGGAAAACTCATAAACAATAATTTTTTACCCCCATTTTTTGAAAAAAGAAAACTATTTCAGCCGAAATTGTCTTGCTGAGTTAACCTATTTATTTGATCAAACAACGCGCAACCCGACAACACTTAAACACAGAAACATACCTACCTTATGCATATTTTTTCTGTTACGGATAGATAACACGAAATATTTTGTGTGTTCATCTCTTACATAGATTTTAAAAAAATAAACGAGCCTCTTTCGCCATTAAAAATTTACATTGGTTTTTGTTTTATATGGGAAAAATCATGGTACAGCAAAATATGTGTAGAGTTTGATCATTACAACAAAAAAAATTTTATGAACGAGCATAAAAATTCCTACAGAGAGCCATAAACAATCTTGTTGAAATGAACGACGAGCTGTAAAGATTACCTCACAAAGTATTGCGATAGGACAGGACATAAAAAAAAGATATTTATTCGGTAGTGTTTTTTATCTTTTTTTAAAAGCATAACGATCATAGTCTACCCTCAAGTCATAAGATGATAATAATAATGTATATTATTCAACTACTTTTCGGTTCTTGTGTGCCTTGTAATTTTCCAACATTTAAAATTCTAAACTACGACAGTAAATAAATATATAAAAGAGAAGGAGAGACTAAGGTACGTACCTGTGGTGAAACCTGCAAGGAGATTCATAGTGAGTCTTAGGATGAAAATTTGCAAAGTAGGGCGCTCCCTCCCACTTTCCCAGTCTTCTCGCCACGAAAGCTCGTAAATCATGGTGCCCATCTACAAGAATAACACACAAGAAGATAAAAATTAATAGTTTTCTTTTCTGTTCCACTACACACAAATAAAATGCATAACGGGTTAATTAAAAATTATCATTTTCTCTTGCCAAATAATAGATACGTAATTTCTTGTATAATGAGCTAATTGAAATTTAATGCATTTTGGCTCGGGTTTTATGGCAAGTCGTAATTTAAAAAAATAGAAGATATTTAAAAAATATATTATTACCTGACACGCGATGGGAAAACTATGAAATAGAGCAAAGATGCATATGCGCATCCAAACAGCCTTAGAATTTACTAAGGACTTTGTCAGTCTTTGGTTTTGGAGTGCACCTCCATTGACGCCACTTCCGACAACGCTGCTGCTGCCTCCTACAACAGCAGCTCCTAGCACACTAGCTGGACTATTTCCTGAAGTGTAGAAAGGCTCCAGTTCAGGATTCCCATAACTGGGATAGTATCCATGTCCTCCTGGATACTGAAGATGATGGGAGGATCCGTCATTGTTGTTGTTGGGATTATGAACTCCATTGTATTGACCGTGATAACCGTGCGGGTTTCCGGATGGATTTATGACTAAAACTGGACTGTAGCCATGTGGCCCTCTATAACTGGTTTGAGTTTGAAGATGACCTGGTCCTGTCATATGATGATGTAAATGATGCTGTTGATGATGATGACCGACAACAGCTGCTGCTGCTCCTGGGTTATTATGACTAACAGTTGTCGTTGCACCAGAATTATTAGACAGCTCATTTCCGGCCAAACGGCTCTGTCCTGATGAAGTGCTACTTGGCTTCCACAACCGGAAACCGGACAGAGGAAGGTTCCATTCGGGGAAAAAGATTCGCGCGATTATTCCTCCAATTAAGAATATCAAACCGAAGGTAAAGAAGACACCAAGTGGAATCAAATTGTAGTACGTCAAAGCTTCCATATCCTGTTTATGATGCGGAAAAGTTGAAAGGAAAAAGAAAATTGAATTTCATTCATCATTCATTATTATTTTTTACAATGCTGCTGCTGCTCCTATCTCCTCAGCTATCACTGTACTACTGCTCGTCAGTGCCCACTATCCTTAATACCTCAGGAATGTGCATTCAAATGTTTACAGAAGGACAAGGAGACTTTCGAGACGGGAATATGGAATAAATGAATACAAATTGAAATTTTTGCCTTGAAACTTACATTAAACTTTCAATGGACATCACCACCAGTTTGATGATGTTTTAAAAAAAGTTTGCTTTATGAAAAACTCGTTGATGGGATGAATACGATGATAATGATGATTATACTGACTCATTACGCATGCAGCAAGCACAAAATATCCGTTTGCGTCAATTTAAATTCTAAAAAGCGCTCATTTTCCTGTCAGCGGCTTGCACAGATTGAAATCATCTTTAAAATTTATTCATATCGTAAAAAAATGCCACATCTAAAAATACAATTATGTATTCACTCTTTATCATCATCATCCAACATTGCATTTTAAAATATACTGGGCACATTCTCGTTCTCAACTCAACCCAATCTTCGACCAATTTTAGTAAATCACATCCGGACTTTTATGAAAAAGGAGAATGACACTGGGCGTGCTTCTGCACAAAAATAAAATCAATTATGACTGTACTAAACTGTTCTGACAATTATTACAGAGGGAGCAGCACGTCATCATCTTCAACATGGCGTTGTTGTCCTGTCCACTACTGCATAAAGTGGCACAACAATAGACAAAAAAACAATAAAAGTAGTTTTTGCCGCATCATTGCTCATCATCATACACAGACATTCCTTTCCACAGCTAGCCTATTAAGCTCGTTATCTTAATAATTGATGGCAAACGGCCGCTGACAAGTATAACGAGAAATAATAATCATTCATAAATAATTATCTAGACGACTGTTTTCAAAGAGTAAATAAATAATGACGTGTCATCATCATAATGCTGCATGAAGAAACAGTAGTGGCTATAGCTATGGCCGGTTATTATTTTTAAGTGATGATTTTATACGAATTTAAGATGGCGCGACAGCTAGGGCGCTCGCTGCTGAGATGACTCTCTTTTTCGTGCAGACCCTCATAAATAAAAAAAATGATGAAATAGAACGTGCATAGAGGATCAATCAAATAAAAGTCTCACTGTTTAATATTCAAAGGGAAAAAACCCTACACGTAAGAAAAGATTGACGAGTACTTAACAAAACACAAATTAATCTAATGAGCTTCATGGAAAGAAAGAAAGCAGAGAGAATGATGTTTAGTTTACTGTAAAATTTATGATTCTTCCACTTTCATTGCTACTGTTTGTACATTCTTCTTATCTCATAATTTTCTCGTGACATGGAATAGCATTTAGTTTAAAGTCTCCATGAATTATGCTAAGCCTCTTAACTTTTTTCCACTTCACTGTATTTTTAGTGGTAGCAGTAGCAGCAGCAACAGCAGCGATAAATAAAAGGTGAAAGGAATAGGGATAATAATCAGACCAAAATAATAATTTTCCACAAACCTGAAAACCAACACCACAAATCCCCGTTAATTCATCTGCATCGACTTTCTTATGCACGAGTGCTGTAGAAGTGAGGAAAATCGGTATGCCCCAGCTGGCCAGATGGAACAAGGACCATTCTTTTTGTTGCAGGGATGATGCCATATTACGATTTAGGGAGAGCAGCCAAGATAAACAAAGGATGACCCACCTGTAAACAAACAAGGAAAAATAAGTTATATTACCATTACCGTTCTATAAAGATTTTTAACAAATTTAGGGAGAGCAGCCAAGATAAACAAAGGATGACCCACCTGTAAACAAACAAGGAAAAATAAGTTATATTACCATTACCGTTCTATAAAAATTTTTAACAATCCTCACTCACAAACACATACACATCTATAACTTCAGTAAGTTTACTTTATATGAGCTGTATACAAAATTTAAAATATTGTTATGCGTTTTCAGAAAAGCTTCATAATTTTTAAGTGTTTCAAAACTTTTCCAAGCTGGACCTGGTCATATTTCAAAATGATTATTTTGTATACTCTGGGATGTTAGAGATACATTTATGCGCTGAGCAGATGCCCCATTTTAGTACGTAAATAATGTTTCGTTATCTGAGTGCTTTGAAAAAATATATTGTTCTTTTCATCTTCTTAACAAAACAGCAGGAAAAAGCTTGTAAACGAAAAGAGAGACCTTGCTGTGTAAAGCTCATCTATCATGAAAAAAAGGACCCTTTGGTACTCAAACTTGAAGGGATCCAGAGAGACAAGAGAGAGAGAGAGAGTAGCTTTATGGTGGCGGAGGTAGTGGTAGTTTGGTGATGTACCTTTAAAAGTTATGAGTGCACACACTCACAACAGGAAAACATATAACCTTCAAGTTTCTACAATTTTCACGATCCTTTTTTAAAAAAGAAGAAGTAATACAAGAAGAATATAAAAGACAGAATGAACAGCGTCCTGTCCTCCTGTGAAGAAATCCAATTTTACCCCATCACACCATAATACAACTCCTCCACTCATTGTGTTCAAAAGCATGACTTGAATTTCAAACGACTGGAAAAGACAAGAAAAAGGGAAACAGAAGAAGAAGAAAAATAAAATAAAATAAAAAGATTCATGAGTTGAGTGAAAAAAAGAGAATGGTGATGGTGGTGGTGGTAGTGGTATGGATAACACAGACACGACACACCAACAAACCAAACCAAAAAAACTAGCATCATATTTAGAAAACTGTTGGTTGTCCTCCTCGTCCTCTCTGAAAACTGAAGTAGTTATACATAATGAATGTTTAAACCACTTAAAGTAACTTTAAACCATCATCTCTTACAAGAACGACCACGTCAGTCAGTCATCCTATAGCTCCCACTAAAAAGAAAATAATATTGAAAAGTGGTGGTGGTGCAATAGGAAATAATATTTCTCTCTTTTTTATATGTATTTATGTCTGTGCGTGTAAGTACATACACTTTGTATTATTATGAGTTTACAACAAGCAAACGTGTATATATATTCTTCTCTGAAATGTGTTGGTGTGTTAATCCTTAGAAAACCCCCTGTCGGGACTCATTTTTCCAAAGTAAATGGAAAAAAAATCCTTTTTTTTCAAATGGAATAAATCTTGATGGAAGGAAACAAAATGCTCCCATATTACATATAAGTAGTAGACCGAAACAAACTATAACAATGCATCCTAAAACTAACTATTTAACTGGTGTATGATGGCAGTAGTAAGAAAACCAGTTAGTTGTCGTGTCCTAAACTGAGATGCTGTTGATGTTGATTCTGAATCTGAGAAAATGTCACGCACACACATATTAAATCTCTCTTCTTTCTTCATTCTCATCATTTTTCTCAATCTCTCTAACAATTTTCCCACAAGGTATATAATTTCTCCGGGAGAAGTAGTAGTGTTACTGTTACACTTCCTAATTCAAATTTTAACTAGTTTTCATTTCCACTTCTTCTTCAAACTTGAAAGGAAAATAAAAGTTTTTGCTGATGATGATGATGATCAGCAAATCCAATCTGTATGAAATGAGATGAGAAAGAAAAAAGATCTTGTTGCTGTTTTTGAGTTTCCTTTATTAACCACAAAGGAAGGATTAAAAGGATCAAAGATTTATTATTGAAAATACCTGATTGTTCCTGTGTGTTGTTAATAGTACTACACACATTGTGCTTTCCTCGTATTTAATGAGTTTACAATGAAATTGTTCATGTATCGTGTAACCGCACAATTAAACTTGGAAAATAGATTTTTCCAATTTCTTTTATTATGACCCAACATTTTACACGCCTTTTTCTATTCATTCTCTAGTCGAGCTCCCAATCTCAATGTGTAAATAACCTTGAATGCTATTGTTGTATGTATTTTTTTCTC
This sequence comes from Lepidocyrtoides sp. E14, assembly GCA_027743805.1. Lineage (NCBI taxonomy): Eukaryota > Metazoa > Arthropoda > Collembola > Entomobryomorpha > Entomobryidae > Lepidocyrtoides > Lepidocyrtoides sp. E14. The sequence continues at coordinate 16,866 of JAHZMZ010000121.1, forward strand.
TTTAGCACCTCTCCTTTTCAAAAAATTAAACTGTGTGTGAGTGTTGCTCTTTTATATTTGTGGTGGTGGTGTGTTTAATAATAATTGATTAAAATAAGTTTAAGCATCCTACATGCCCGAAATGATTATTCTTGTACAGAAAAAAAAGAGTTGAGATGAAATGAAATGAAACTCGTTCAACGACTCTAAACAAACAAAACCACGACATCTATATTAAATAAATTTTGTAAATTATGCGCACTCTTTTGAAAAAAAATCTGTGAACACAGTTAACACATTTTTATTTAAGTAGTTATCAAAGCTGATGCGGCAACATTAAGTAGTCTAATTATGTGAATATTAAGCCAACAAGTAGCATAAAAGTTGGTGTAAATTAATGAGAATCGGAAACGGTTGGAATAACATAAGCTGATACATAAAGAGCAGTTGCAACAGAACAGCCGCTTTAAGAAATCTGATGCCTGTCTCCGCTTTTCACGTAAATACCCATATTCTACGCATAAATCCAAGCTCTTTATGTAAATAATCCCTTATTTCCATCTTCCATCCTCCTACATCAAATAAACAACATGCACGACAAGTAAGCCCGGAATTAAGGAAAATGAGTCAAAATACCTCTACGCATTATACTACGTATAACCTTCCCAAATATCCAGATGGAAAGAAAGAGGGTGAGAAAAACATCACTTTGCACAGACAGACATGCATACTTTTTCCCCGCTTTTATGTTTACTTAAAACTACAACTTCTACTACAAGGCTTCTATATAGGTTGTCATTGTGTGACCATATGAAACGCTTAAATTTTTTTGAAGCCAGGTAGCTTCTTTCTAGTTGCTACTTATTGTTAGCAGCTAGTAGATAAGAGAATAATATGGCAAGAGGAGGATGAAGAAGGTGCGTTCGTTCAAGACTGTTGAATATTCATGCTTATTATTATTAAGGTAAGGTTGCGTTTACCGGTGGTGGTAGTGGTGACGGACAGCATCTAATGCTTCTGCTTTTAACCTTTTTGGTGCACTACTACTACTACAAAAATATATTACTCACGTTTATCAGTCACCTTTGCCTGTTTCTTAAGAAAATGGATCTCGTACTAGAGACGCTTCCACGCAGCACATCTGTACCAATTGTTGTTATTACAGGATATTAAAGAATTATGGAAAAATTCACTTGGACTTTTTTTCAGTGATAATCATCACAAAATAAGCAGTTTACTCAGCTCTTCTCTGCATGTTTCTCTCATGAAAATTACTGCTACTACTACTGGATAGATGGATGGCTGATGATGCATACATAAAGGGCTTCATCTTGAACTTTTATGGTACAAAACAGTGCACCTAACGTATTTACGCATACAATTTTTTTCTCTTGAAGTAGGCATTCGTGATATTATCCGATCCTGTAAGAAAAACCAACAAGTGCACAATCCTAGAATAAATAAGGTTTCATCTGTCAGTCATTGCCAGAGACAGACAAAGTAAAGTAAATAATATGGACAAATGCATGAAGCAAAATGTATTTTGCATTTTGGAAGTTCACCGAACATCCTGGTAATCAGTTTTGACGTGTTATATACCTAGCCAAATGAGTAAAAGTAATGCTACTAATGCTGATGCAAACTATACAGAAGAAAGCAGCAGTGCAGCAGCGAGGCATGTCATTTTGAAAATTGAATGTCAATCAGACAAAAAGAAGGCTCCGTTCGTTCCGTCAGCTCACCGTTCTTTTTATTCTTTTTTTATTCTTGTAACTTTACTAGAGTGTGACTCTGGCTGACTTACAGAATGACGGCACATGCATAGTAGTTTAGTCATCATAATGCAAGCATGTCACTCCCTCCCATTTAGGCTTTTATTTTGAAAAGTAGCTGTCTACCAACAAAAATGGTGACGGGTGAAATGCTAAGCTTTTAAATACATTGTACTTACACATTAAGCATGCTTTATTTATCCCAAAAAAGTATATCCTATAAGCTGGCCATAATTTTTTGGATTATTTATTTATTTATTTTACAAATTGCCTAAAATCCACAAAAAAAAACTTTTGTTTGGTTCTATTATCAAAAGAAAATACCCGCTAAAGCCCGTATTATATAAAAAATTATACAATGTATTTATTTTTATATATAAAAATACAAGTTTCCTCATTAAATACCGGCTTATTGTGTGCCAAGAAATCAAAAACAATTATCTTTGGTTTAAAAAAGAATAATTTTTCACGCGTTTGATCCGCCTCAGCAGGAGGGAAATTCTTGGTTTGACTATGAGTACGCTTTTTTTGTCTTCTGTTTTTTTTTCTTTGGATTATTATTGCACGCTGCTGCTGCCGCAACTACTAGGCTGCTCAAAAAAATATTTTAGAAACACCTATTGTCATCACTGAGTAGATAGAGAGTGAGAGAGAGGTAGCACAACAGTATTAACGGACTTACTAAACTAAACTAAACTCACTCAACTTTTTTTTTCTTGCCAGAGAATACTACTCAGGTATGCATATTAAAAAAAACAGAAAGACATTTGCATTACATAAAATGTTTTTTGTTTGCTCATTAGAATTTTCTACACTTTTGCTGGCCATCCACTTGAGCCTCTTGAAAAGAGACGAAGATAATAAAAAGATTTTCTTAACAAGAAGATCACACCGTGTGACAAGGAGCAGAGCTACTCTAATTGAATATCAATGAGGAAGAAAATAAGAAAATGAGCTCACGTTAGGTAAACTCTCTCATTCTTTTTAACAATGCATGAGACAAAAAAAAATCAAAATACGTGTCGTGGTGTCAGACATCTCGTTCCTCGATCTCACTATTTATTTTTCCTTTCTCGTCAATATTCTTCTACCAGTTGACTTACGAGAGTGTGTCTTCAATTTTCAACGAGAACTGCCTACGATATACCTATACGACAATGACGATGATGGTGACTGCCCATGCATTATATACCTTCCTCTTAATAGCAAACAAAAGAATACTTCTGAATAGTTTTGAGTAAACGAATGAAGGATCTTCTATAGGCTGATTTGAGAGTTTGTCTCTTCTTCTCCTTTAAAAGTCAGTCAGAGTCATTCTAATCAATTTATGGGAAACGTGCCAGCATGAAACCACCTTTTGTTTATGCTCCATCGTAAATTTTCTCTTTCGTTTTGCTTACAAAACACCTTTTTATGGACAACATCACCAGCAGCAGCAGAAAAAAGAAGAAGAGGATTCTTAATACTGAACTTGTACATGTTTTATATCTAGTTATATAGACTAGGTGTGTATTAACTCTTTTCATCTTTCTTTTCCCTTTCAAAACAATCATTAACTGAAGTGCTGATGACGAGGATTATGATGATTCTAATCTAAAATCTAGGTAGGTAGATATTTATGTGTATTTCCATTACTTTTATTTTTTTTCCTTTTGTTTTTTTCCAATGCCAATATCGATTATAAGTATGCTGAACAAATGTGTAAAATGTGGCCATTACTTTCATCATGTTTCTTGGTAAGTACATTGCATAGGAATCTCAGTTCTCATCTTGAAAATCGACTACATAATACAGGCAGAAGTGAGCAGAGGGAGAGCAGATCAAATAGGATGGTAACTAAAAATGGGTGGTTGCACATGTGGACATAGATAATGAATTGGAATGAAGTTTTGTAATATTTTTCTCAGAAAACTATTAACGAGTACTTTTGTTTTTTTTCCAATGCCAATATCGATTATAAGTATGCTGAACAAATGTGTACAATGTGGCCATTACTTTCATCATGTTTCTTGGTACATTGGAAAGGAATCTCAGTTCTCAACTTGAAAATCGACTACATACAGGCAGAAGTGAGAAGAGGGAGAACACTGATCAAAGATGGTAACTAAAAATGGGTGGTTGCACATGTGGACATAGATAATGAATTGGAATGAAGTTTTGTAATATTTTTCTCAGAAAACTATTAACGAGTGTAAGAAAAGTACAAACGTAATCTGACTCTTTGATGAATGTTTGCATTTCGGAAAGGAAATGTATGTTTTTATACCGGCAAGACTACTACAGATGCAGAATAAATATTTTAATATTTTGTTTTGCCGAGTAAAATAGAAATAAGAATATGGTGTGGGTTGGTGGTGTTGTTGGGGAAAATAGGATAAGAAGAAGATGATGCGTAGTAGTAATAAGATATTTGATGCTTATTTGAAACCGAGCTGGTAAACCAAAGAAATAGCAAACCAAGCATTTAATATATTAGTTTTCGGTAGTAGTAAAGCAGCCAAGCAAAGTATTGAAAGATATGCATATGCTAAATGTAGAACTATATTCTAATCCTTGGCTGCATGCATTACTTAAACAAAATGAGTAATTTGAGGAAGATGGATGACTTTTTTTTGTGTACTTGTATCATATACAAGGGCATGCATTTGGTTGGGCTGTGGCTGCAGGAAAATGAGCATGGAAAAAAAGGGTAGTGTGGTCAACAACCCAGCCAGATGAAAATGAAACCTTATAAAAGAGTTCACTTAAAAGGTTATGCATTGGAAGCATTTTCGTCGAAAACTTGCTCTCTAACTGTTTTCAAGTAAGCTTCTATGGGTTTTCAAAAATGGTCCTACACAACCTTGAAAATTGAAATTCTTATGTCACGCCAGACAAAAATTATAGATACTTTATCCAACTTACTTAGCAATGGACACAAAAACACAATTCTAATGTTTCTATTATTTTACAATTAGAAGTGCAATGCCTTCTACTAAGCTCTTGATAATAATAAAAAGGATTTTGAATCAGTTGCATGTAAAGTTTGAAGGTGCATACGACTTTCGGATATGCACTTTCTTGTTATCTTTCCTTGTGACGATAACAGAAAAGGGTTACCTCTGAACAGTGTGGTTGTAGTAGCCCTTGGGCAATTTGTGTTTTGTTTTCTTCAAGGAGAAAAGGTATGTCCGTTGATTTTGACAATGTGCGTTCGTT
>JAHZMZ010000123.1:0-37656 GCA_027743805.1 Lepidocyrtoides sp. E14
AATAAGTTCGAAAGAATGACCCCGGAAGAGAAAGAAGTAAATTAGGTAGGTAATGTTAAGTCACTTTTCATTGTTTTTGCCATTCTGTATACTTATGCATGAAGGTTGATACATAAACTTTTGCTTTGCGTGCTACACGCTTGAATGGGATCATTGCACATTTACGGAAAACACAACTTTGAACTTTGAAGCAGCAGCAACCAGGTGCTACGGATGCGAATTGGATGTGGAATACTTGAAACAAGCCTAGATGATACAAGGAATGCTTGAACCTCCTAAAAATGAATTTTACATCCTAAAACATAGTTTCAATTCTCAAGTTGATAACAGGTGTACGCAACGCACTCGAAGAATTGGTGTCAGGAAATAATGCAGTAGTAGACTTATAAAAAGTACCAAAAATGTACATAACATGATCAACAATCAAGCGGAAAATATACTTTTTAAACACTTATTACGCGTAATTACGTGATCAACATTTGAAAGTTAAAGACCTTGCAGTTATTTTGTTATCGAAACCGTAATCAATATTCTAATCATATCATGGTATGGTATGGGCATGGCATAGATATATGTACGTACAATACAGGCACCATACTTTCTGAGAAAATAAAAAAGATTTGGCTGATTTGAACTTGTTTTCCAGTTTTCCATGTTTTTAATGAAGTAAAGTTTACAATAGGACTAATCCATGGCCATGCCACAGTACAACTTAACAAACTAGGTAGTATGTATGTTCCTTCTTTCGTTCTTCCTTTACCATTTCCGTCATTTTCACGAAGCAGAATGAGATGAAAGTAGGGAACTGCGCTGGTCTGTTGTTGTTGTTATTATTCAGTAGAAAGAAAACGGTCAAGTGGACGACGTTTTCATGCCATGTGGACAACTAATTCAGATAAGGCAGTTGATTTATTTTCTTCAGTTGGTCATTTGTCATTTAAAAGAGTTAAATGGTTATAATTACGTTCTTTTTCCATTTCCCCCTTTCACTCAGTTCATATTTATTATTTGTATGCAAGATACAGCCATGATGTAGTGGTCCCGTCAAAATTGAATGAGTTTTTTTTTCTTTCCATGCTCTCTGTTGATCCTATCGTATGGTCCTGTTATTTGTATTTATAATTGGGTGATGGCTAATCTCTTTTTCCCGTACGCGTGTGCTGCATATTATACAAGCTTTTTATACATTCACGCATATATTATTAAATTAAACGAGTACAACTACCACAACCACACGCATGCACATTATGACATTATGCCTGCCTAACAAGGGAAGTAAAATTGATCTGATTTGATCTCTGTTAATTTGAATCTCTCATCCGGTAATGCAGGTCGCTGGCTACTTGTTTGACTGCGCCTGTTCTCTCATCGACAAGTTGACAACAAAATATAAACCTAAAGTCTCCATTATTCCTTGTTGAAAAACGCTAGCACAGTTGCAAGTATTTTCGAAATTGCTTCCTTTGATTTCAAAGGGGATGCCTTTGCTACACTTCTCAACTTTGAGCATGTTATAGTCAAGATCAACTGTACTCACAAGGGAACATTTATTTTGACTATATATGTCAGTATATAAGCTAACTACATAAGCACAACTATATAGTTCATAGTTCCAACTCAAAATTCCCCCCCCTCGGGTTAACTGGGGACAAATAAAGATTGTGATTGTTTGTATGAACCCCGTCATAAGAGAATATAAATTTTGTATGCATATTTACCGTTTCAATTCCCTTTCTCTCTTTTGTTTTCTTCTAGTTATGCCGGACTATGTGTGATGCGAACTGTAGAGTGGATGTTACACTAATTTTAATCGCTCATCTTCTATAGGTTGGCGGTTTATTAGTTCTCAAAATAAAAATTCAGCCTTTTTACATTCATAAGTATATTATAATATTATAAATCTAACAACTGTAATACTAATTTTTAAAACTAAGTTTACATTTTTACGAGTATAGTCAAAATAAACGTTCCCTTGTCAGTGTTGTGAAATTTAAAATTCTCCATTATGATAAGCAAGTCGTGTACTTTATAGCAACAAGATCGTGCAGCTTCCATTCTAGTTATTTTACTGTTAGTAAGTGCTCTGAACCAAAAACAACCACTGTTGACACCCAGCCACTTAACCCTTTTCTCTGATGTCTTCAGTCCTCCACTATAAACCCAGATGCTTTCCATATTCTATGGAAAAAACAGTGAAGCCAAGACAAAAGTCAAGTAGTCTTGAACAGCACATTGCGTTTTTAAACAATATAGTAGCAATAATAATAATAATAGTGAAAGTACAAAGTCTAAACGGCATTCCAGACTTGGCAGCTTTTTCCCTTTTCACGCTTTTAGTTTTAAGCCAACACACTTCGGTTCTGCTGTGTCTGCAAAGTATATTACCTACTACACGTAGATATGTATTTATTATCAAACAACGGCCAAAGTACAAAAAGAACAAAGCGTAGTACATTTCATATACAAGACGACTCATATTAACAATCAACCAAAAGAGAGTAAACTTTCTCTTCACTTGGACCATTTTCGCTTCGTTTCCTTCAGAGCCCTTACTGCTGCCGTCTTGATGCTTTTACTCTGAAAGAAAAACACACAAATGGCCCAACCATTTTGGCATGCGAATGGCGAAACAGCAAACAAAATAATGTTAATACTTTATTCTTTCCTCGTCTTCATCTCGACAGTCCTCCCTACTTGTATTTCCATTCTAGTTGGGAAAACAATGAAGAAATGCGAAAAAGAAAATACAAACTGCATCAACAGAGTGGATTCAGCACAAACATTTTTATTTTGTACCCATCACCATTATCACTCATCAGCCGACTTTAAGAAATGTGCGGAATGTAGGAAAGTTGTGTTTATTTGGTTGAACTTGTTCGTGTAAGATAAGTCCAGAGAGTCCGGTTCCGTCTCGTTTCGGTCGCTTTAGTACTTTTTCTCCTTCTTTTTTCATGTTGAGTATAAGCTTCTTTCCCTATTTCCAGGAAGCAATCTATACTACTCCTACCCTACCCTACAAAGTGCAGTGTCCTGCTGCTATCCCTTTTCTTTATTTGCGTGCTCTGCATTTCACCAGCACTACTTTATCCTCATTCATAGTGTTTATTTTTTTCTGCTAATAATTTAAAATGCGCCATGGCATAACAAACACGTAGGAGGTGAACAGCGGTATAGTGTGGGACAAGTGTAAGAAGAGAAAGTATCTTAAATCCTTTCTCAAGGATGAAGCTGTAAAAGTTGTAGTTGTAGAAGTAGGTACATATTATAAGGAAGGATAAAAGGAAGTGCGCGGGAAGGAGCAAAATGATTTCATCCGGAAAATCAGCATCATCATCACAATGATCCCTGCGTCTTCATCACCACCGCCACACAGACATAAGCATGCACTCTGGTATATGAGTTTTCTTTCTCATTCTTACATTTATTCATCCAAGTTGATGTAGCAGCAAATAAACGCAGAAATCGGATGAAACCTTGGTCTTGCTTGTTTGTTGGCACATTTTCTCCACAGTTATATATACTCAGCTCACAAAAATAGCGTGTTTTTGCTGAATTCCGTTGTATTTACGAACTAGAAAAGGTTTTTCTTCCTGCATATATAGCTGCACTTAATATCACGACGAAGAATGACATTGTTATCATTATTATGCATTCAGACTCATATTTATTTATAAGGAATAAATACAACAAGGACAAAAAGGGCGACAGCCGTGTGAAGTCAACTGGAAAATATAAATATTTGCTTCTTTCTTATGTTTGAGTGACTGAGTGAGTGAACATAACTCATATCAATAAGTTTGTATGCACTCGTGTGATAAAAGAAAGCTTAATCTGTTATATGCTCTTAAGAGCCCTTCATCATTTTGCTTTTTTTCCTGTCACTTATTCCATCGGGGTGCGTAGTGTAAGCGGCAGGAAAATTGTGAAAAATAAGCATTTGGGTTCACCGTGTACACGCTGAAAATAGCACTATCGTGCCTAACTATGTACAATATGTGTGTATGTTTGTATAGGTAGGTAAGTATGCAGTTTGATTAGGTAGATGTTTTTTATGCTTCCTGTTCCATTTCTCATGTACATATTATTCTTCAGTAAGGTAAAAAGGATATAGACACAAAAACAAGGAGTTTTGTTTATGGAGCGGAATATGCCTTATTGTACACATATGCCACAGGGTAGAAGCTGAAAAAATGCATAAAATAAACACACCAAGTGCAGACAGTCAAGGGATGTTTGAATCACGTACGGTTTACCATGACACAAAAGAAACTGGAGGAATTAAACCAAGTGCTACAAAATAAAGAAACTGCTTGCTACAATTCTTTATTACTTGTGATTTAGTAATTTACTTTATAACGCTATATATACCGATATCCTCCAAAATATCAGCGTATATTTTTGTTCCTTTTTGGAATTTTCTGTCACTCAAATTGCTGTTGCAGGTTTGTGGGGAAATAAATAAAAGCACTCAAAAAGCTAAAGTGTCATTAAAGAAAGCTGTAAAATGTTTTATTACAGAGCTAGAGTTGTTGCATTGTTTGAAAGACACACCTTCACATATATAACCATACGAGTCAAAAATGAAAAGGTAAAAAGAAAAGACCCTTTTTGTTGAAACAAATCTGAGTCTAAGTAACGTATTAATGTCAACTAACTAACCTGATGAAGATATTTAAACTTGAATCAGTAACTGCGGTCAGTGTTTTTTTTTCATTTTTTTGTCTGGTTGGTTGTGTTAGGTAAAATGGGTTACATCTTACACCAACAACCTTTATATAGAGGACAACGGTTTTTTTTCTTTTTTGAGCATGTGTCAGATACAGTTTCTTCTGGGCTATGCGTCTTGTGTGCACTTGGTAATCAATTATTCTTTCTTTACTTTGACCTTTTACTGTTTTTTGGTGCAACGAGCAAAAATAATGATATCACAGCATAATATATCATATTATCATAAATGGTACTGCAATCTCACTATACTATGCGTGCATTGTGTATTTGTCTAATACAGAATGTGTGTATGTAAGTACTTGCAGAATCGGCTGCTGTCTTAATCTTTTATGCCTACTCTCACAAATGAAGGACTTCTAAATTTATTGGAATTTTTTTGTGTTTACTTTTCTAGATACCAGAAGCTTATTTATGATAAGCATAATATGCGTGTATATTGAAACTTATAAAGCAGTAGAATAGACTAGTTTCGGTAGACATAATAATAAAGAAGCAGTTTTACATTTTTCAATCACAAAGGAAAGCTTTCTATACAATTGTATTGTTGTTCTTACGAGGTGCACGTATGTTCACTGCCACTACTACAGAAGCTTTTTTTCTTGCGGATGAAATAAATAACTTTACTCCAGGAAGAGGAATAGCATACACCGATACATGCGGAGCTGTAAAGTTGAGAAACTCTTTACTTAAAATGATTCTTGTAGTGTGTAAGTAGTGTAGTGCAAGATATGAACAGACGTCTACGTATTTCGTACGGGAGAAAATATGCATTAGTTTTATTTTTTTTCTATTTATAGCAGTAAAGCAAGCAAGCGCAGCGTAGCAAACAACAAACAATCGGTCAACAACAATTGGAGAAAGTGCTAATACTTTCTTCAACGCATGTGATGGAACCTGTATTACGCAATGTCCCACATCACACAATGACATAATACATCAATACATCACACGCAGCCACAAAACACATTATTGGATGCCGGAACAACACAATACACTTTGATGCTTTAAGAATTGGCTCCATCAGACTGACAAGTCTTGTGGTGTGGTAGCGGGCTTTGGCTTTTCAAGATGAAAAGAGAACAAACATTGGGGGAAAGGAATAAGTCGTTCTGACGATAACATTCTACTCTGTATTGTGTTATTGTGAAACTCCAATAGAGCATCAATTGGTCATTGACGAAAGCCAGAGAGAAAATTGCGTGTGCGGTCTTGAAATGTAGGATGTAATACTTTAACGTGAAATTTTTTGCAACCGATTTACTTCCTGCGTGAGATATGTAAGTGTAAGCGTAATACGTAATGTACATATCAGTCTATGTTGATGGGAATATATATTTTAAGCCTTGAGTACACAATATTGTGAATTGTTGAGAAGTGTTGACTGTTTGTTTACAAACATGCTTCGTTTGAAGTTTCCAGCTTTTTAGTGTAATTTTAATATTGCACTCACTCGGCTTTGTACTTTATGTATTATTTGTCATGTTGCTGATACACTTTTTCGTATCAATTTGTTTTTGATCGTCAAAAGAAGCACATTATTTGCATTTTCTCAAGCGTAATGTTTTGTTATTGTGTATTTTGATGGTGAGGTTGATACTTTGTGTACGTAACATCACATCAGTATTTTTTTTGGAACATCCTATAAACTATTCATCCATCCATTGTCGGGTATTTTTTTCGTTTTCTCCATTTTTTTCCTCCAATACGACAAAAAAATGCAAGTGAAAAGTATGAAAGTATTAGGTAAATAGCGCATAATGTAAAGCCTGGAGCACGTACATAAAGTACATTCATTCAACGCTTCACTCAGAGGAGCAAAAAGCAAACCTGGTACAACTACGAGCAAAAAAAGAAAAACCTTATTGCCTGCATGGATGGAATGAGAAAACTCAGACAGAGAGAGAAGTGGTGGTGGAGAGAATGGAATGAGCTTTTTGGGAATGGGACATGTCCGTGTAGCTTTCTCTCTAGTGGCAAGCAGCAAGTAGTCGGTATGTTTTGTTTCGGAGACTCCTTGGCTCTGCTTCTTCAGCAGTAGCTGTATTTGGTATGGGTACGCGAGAGAGCCTGGAACTTGTTTAGTTCAGTGGTTGTCGTCGACGTGCGATGATCTTCTTGATACGGGCTTACATATTTTCTACAATACACAATGCAAACATTTTACTCTGTGTTTTGTATGGCTCACTTTGAAAGTGAAATACGGGAAACAACAGTTTACACTTGTTAAAATGCGTAAGAGGATGTGTGTTTGTACTCTGAATGAATCCCATCATGTCTCTTGTGGCTTTTTTCTTGAGATCAATAAAATGTTTTTGAACTTGAAAAATAATAAAAAAGGGAAATGTGTTTTCAATACCGGAAATTCAAATTGTAGTGAAGTATGGCAAGTAGACTGGTTGGATTGTTTTGAATAATTTAGTGTAAAGTACTGAGGATCCTCTTGTGTCAGTGGTGATGGCGGTGACAATTTTCAGAGTGGGAATGAAACTGAAATGTTTATAAAGTTTTACAAAACACATTCCTTGTGCTGATTACCGAGAAAAAAAACTAGAAAAAAAATTATAAAACACTGAAATTTAAATAAATTTTCCATAGCTGGTTCCATTAAAATATTAAGCAAAATCAAGTTGAATACAGACTATCACATCAAAGAAAATTTCACATGCTTAAAATTTACTTGTGACAAAAAGTTTGTTTGGTACAAATCCAAAGTTTGTCATCATCTGCAAGGTTTATTGGCAGTGTCATTTCCAGACTTCCGGTAAGATTTACTTGTTCGTGTAGCATATAATATTAATTAAACCATTTGTAAGCAGAATTTTCAGTTTTATGGCAGAAATTACAAACTTAATCTCACAATGCCCTCAAGGGTTTTCATTCATTTGGAAGAGGCATAGTTTTTATACTGTGCTCACCATGATAAACAAGCAGAGACCAATGATTTTCATGTTGAAACTGAGATTCTACTTTCGTTGGAACGTGGTATACGATCTTTGCTTTACCACTACTACTCCTATCAAACACATACGTTCTTTTATGAAACCTTTTACCATTTGGTACAAATTGGTCAAATTAAATTCAACAAAATCTTCCCACTTCTCAAAATCCACAAAAGCATCTCATTTTATTTGTTCGTTTAAGTAATGAAGAAATCACTAGAGCATGAAATTATTTAAATATTGGGATAGCGATGAGCTTCTTCTGTAACTTCCACCAACATTCTCGCTTTGTTACTTCCAGTTGTGTTCTGTTATTCTCATACACATCAACGTATTTCATTTACCCAATAAAATCACAGCATTCATTGTCTTCATCAGCATCATTAAAATCCTCTTCCTGATGATCGTTTGAGTAAAAGAGCAAAGATACAAACAATGCAATGAGGAATCTTGTTTCATTGTGATGGTGGTGGTCGTCGTAGGCGGAACACACTTCTTATATACACACTTTATGATTATTAGTTTCATTGAGAGAAAGTTGCATTCTGGCTTTCTGTATATATAGCCATCCATTACAATTTTAAATGATGGTGATGAGTAAATTTAAGCAGTAAGCAAAGCCATGAACAAATAATGCTCATGTTTCACAGTTTCATAAAACCGTCTGTTCAACAAGCCAGCGTCGTAAGTTTTTATTTAAGCTTTCACTGTTCTTTCCTCGCTCACTCACTAACTAACCATAAAGTAATTTAAAAGATTATACATACTTAGGTATATGTTGCAACTTTTGTTGTTAGTTGGTGACTGAAAATTTGCATGCCTGCAAACAAAACCCTGTAAAAGTTCCCAGCTGAATGCATACTGTGTGCGTAGGTATTAGGTATTGTACAAAATAATGACAACAACGTCGGGACGGCTGGCGAGACAATAATGTCATGCATAATAATCGAATTATAACGGAAACTGTCACTGCTGCAACAACTTATGAAAGATTATTATTGGCCTTATGGAATAGAGTAGTATCTGCTTGTCGACCACGGTCTGCTGGCAATAAGCATGATTGGGTTGAATGAGCAGCTGGGTGCTTTCCCATAAACCAAATAGGCTTACTTGTTTTCCCATTCAGCCATATTGTGTCCGTTTATTATTATTATTAGAAATACAGTAACAACCTTCCTGCTTAGTGTGCTAGTGTGTAACACTTTTTTTTCTCTTCTATTAATACCATTCTACTTATCACATATGATCTGATTTTGTGAACAAAAAGAGGGTTGAATAGCATGTATATATGACTGTTGTGCACTAGTAGTATCTTAAGCAAAAATTTCCCTTTGTTCCCATGTTCTCGCAAAAACAACTTTAACATAGCTCTACACCAAATAGGACACATGACACATTTATTCAAATAATATCAGTCATTATTGTACATTACCTCAAGGGAAAAATATGTTTGCATAGTATGTAAGTTGACAACAACTGTTACTGTTATTACTGTTACATTACTACTACAGATATGTGTTAGATTCCACAAAATTATTTCCTTATTACAGTATACATTCATTCCAAAGGAGCAGACAATAGGAGAGAAAGAAAAAAAAATACCTGGGTTATTAGCTTCTTTATTACAATATAGTATGCATGTGGGAAATTGGCACGATGCACTCTTTTGGCACATAAATCGTTGGGGAAGAAGCAGTTCACCGGGGAAATTTCGGTACAGAAATAGTAGCTCAATAATATGAGAAAAAAATTGTTGTGGAACTATACATTCAGCAGTTTATTTTCTGGAAAATTCACTTTACATTTCCTTTCATTCATGTAAAAACGCTGATACATACTTTCAATGGTAATCGGATTTACTTGGGGAAAAATGTTTAAAGGATATCATATACATATCATTTCTCTGTTTCTCATTTTTGGCCAATTACGATTGTATAATCATATTTTCCAATGTATCAGCATTGTTCACAATTTGCTAAGAAATTAATTAGTTTAGTTTTCATGGTTCTGTTCAGCCAGAAAATGATTTCATTTTATTTTCCAGAAACACTACACACTTGGTAGATTTTGATCAAAATTAATTAGAGAAATTGAGTATTTTGTAAATTTTGATTATACCTAACAATTTTCTCTGAATAGAGCGAAAAGAAAGAATAGAAACCTACCTCTACAGAATATCTACCCCTGCAAAGAGTAGACATGAAATGATATTAATGTCAGTGTACCATGATAAAGGCTCTTATGCAAAATTACTTTACATATGCCTAACTTGCTCTTTGTTTTATGTTGCTCTTAGCATGGCCCTAAGCTAATTTCATCTTGATTGTTATATTTCAAATGAAAGTTTGTTAATACAAAGCAATCAAATATTTCCATATTTTTGACGGTAAAAATTGAAGGTACGCCAATATTAGATACATACCTACTACGTAATCAGCAATCGGTCTGTAATTAATACGTTACGTTAAAACGTTGTAGTGGAAAAATCGTGTATATTCATGATGATGAGTAAAAAGTAAGTACGTATATAGCCTTATAATAATAATCATGATGATGGCTTCATTTTGTAAAGAATGTAGCATGAAGTTGAAATAGAAAAGGCTGAGAAAAAACGTCCCTAATCCTATTATTCACTCTATTTGCTTTGATTCTTTCATGGCACCCTGTTATCATCATCGTCATCAATTTCCTCAAAAACTGCTGCCCCTTTTCTCGCTCTCGGTTTTGTTTTCATGAAGATGACGTCGTGCCGCCCATTCATTCATTTTCCAATGTTGTTATTAAGCAGTCTAGTAGCTTTAAGGCTTTTCCCACCTCTTTCACAACTTAACAAAAAAGCCTCATTTATTTCACTCTATACAAATCCATGGGTTAAACACAATAATTTTTTACTCTTTCTGTATGAAAACCTAAGCTTTATAAACAAAGACAGAGAAGAGTACAGGTTTACCGTAGGGAAACAACATATCGATAAAATTGTTACGAATGTACAAACGAAATAAGGTTTCTCCCATTGTTCACATAGTACGTATTTATCTTACATAAAGTTTTCCCTTAAATACAACTTCGTAAATACACACAAAAAATCTTTTTAAATCCAACAGTTCTCGTTTTTTATTTGATCCTCAAAGTTCTCTGCTCGATGTAACTTTTTTTTTGGTATGTCTTCTCTTTATTTTATGAGTCTTCCTTTCTTTCACAACCATTTTACTTTTACTTACGATCCGACTTAAATGCTGAGCTTGATGTGTGGGTGCGTACACGTAGTATATTTAACGTCCATACTTTTCCCTTCATTTCTTTCTCTGCGGCGGCGACCTGGCCTTTCCTAACCTCACCAATCCCAACATAAAAAAAGAAAAGTTTTTCATCTCAACGATGATGGTGGTCATCTTGCTGTTGATCGTTGCTGTATACTTAAGTATATAGACACACATAATAGAGAAGTGCTTATTATTATTGTCCAAGAAAAATATAAAAGGTCTAGGTTAGTCACCTTCTTGCTGACGCTTACAGTTACTAATTCAAGCTTCTAGTATTATTTTCCCAGCTAGGGACGGATCATCGTTATTATCATCATTGTGTTTTTCCCTTTTTTTTACTCTTACCAGTTATTCTGCAGCTAACTGCTGGCAACAACTGTAGCATCCGAGAGTGAAAAGCGTGTAATCATAAGTTGACCAACGATAAAATAGTTGCGTAATAAGTTGAAACCGCGTAGTCATGACGAAGACGGTGTTCAGTCCCACAAATTCGGTGTCTTTTAAGTGTATTTTTTGTAATTCTACTCACTACTATTTGAGTATCTAGGCAGCAATGCAGAGAACTGAACTAAAGACAAAGGATTTTATTTTTTAAAGTTAAATTTACGATACAAGTTTTCTCTTGTCCATATTCTTTTCCTTGTCGTTATATATTTATATACTAGTATAGTAGTACTAAATTTTGCTAAAGTTTTTGTTCATATTGACCTAGTAGTAGTTTGTTACGCGTTAGAAACTTTTGAAAAGACTGGGAAAATATAAGAGGATTATCCGGTAGTCCAGTGGTGGATGGGTTTTTTTCTAATCTATTATTATTAAAATGCTTATCTATACTGTAACACAAAAGTGTGTTAGATATGGATAACTTTCTTGGTAAAATGCTCTGACTGTAAAATGGCAATGAGACATATACGTGGGTACCTACCTACCCTCCGCTATGCAATGACTCTACAATAATAAAGCCCCATAACACAAGTAGTTTTCGAGTTTAAGTCAGCCCGTTTATAAATTTTGTCTGCTATTCGTTTTCCTTTCTCCCTTTCCCTCTATCTCTCTCTCTCTTTTCGTATATGCTCTTCTCGCATTTTTGAGTTTTGATGGCTTTCACCCTAACGCTTTTTGTGCTAAAAAGTAGTACATAACTTTTAAAATGAGTAAAGAAGTGGTATGAATTCTCCCTGGATGAATGAGCGAAAGAGGAAAATGTAGAGTGGTGAATGTGTTTCTTTTATTATAATGACTATTTATGAATACTATGAATACATTGTACTTGTGTGTAGAGAAAACGGAACTATTAACAAGAGTAAAATGTAGGGCAAGAGTATCATATATGTAACGGAAGAAGAAAAAAAGGAGAAGGATGGTTTTAGCTACTAGTCAGTGAAACGAATAAAAAGGTTGTTGATACTGCTTTTTAAGTAGTTTTGAAGCACACTTGAAAAAAATCTGTGATATTCAAAGGAAAGGAAAGTAGGGATATTTAAGTACTTGGGAAAGTACCATATTGTATGAACTTATGGAAGCGTTACAAAGACTATAATAATATATACATCATCATAATCGTCATGAAATAAAATTTTTACTGCAGCTGTTGAATGGAAATGCTTGGAGGCTTTCTGAGTACCTCTGTGAGTAGGTACTTACAACTCGGATTGTTTGAGCTGTTTTTTTTACTTTAAATTTAGGTATGCAAGTGAAAGGAATGAATGATGCAATGTAAACACTGAAATATTTTGGAACTAGAACATGCTTGTTTCAAGATCTCTTTTGTCTGCCTGAAGACAGATTCTTTTAATCTAATAATACGTACTGTTATAATATGTAGTTTGTTTTCACTTATGCAGGTAAATAAATATTTATAATATTTATGAGTATGCCAGCATTTTATATACATTAGAATCTTACAATTTTAGTTAAATTACTCCTCCGCAGGCAGGTAGGTATGTAATTACTTGGAAAGGAGGCCAAACCTGGTCAAGAAAAATATTAGGTAGAATGAGCATTGACTATGAGTGTGTTAGATATGCCTATGTGGTTGAGAAAATAAATGATTTTTCTCAGAATAAATTGAATTCTAGTTTACTGGACAATACAGGGTCGGATATAATCTATTTGCAATTTGCAAAGCTGCCGTGGGCTACTGTAAATATAAAATATTTAAATTAAAATCTTGTAGAAATCCGCAAAACAAGCAAAACCCCTGGAGAAACATTGGAGTTTCAATAAATAGCAAAATGTTTCAGACTTTTCCCTTTAGGCATCAGTATCAGAGATGAAATCTTGATTTGATGTAATCCTAAATCCTGACTAGGTTGTTGTTGTTGTTGCGCCCAACCTTACCAACGCTCAAGCGATTCGGCTGCGGTGAAAGTAGGATAAGAGTTGAGTTAATGTGTGTTTCAGCATTTTGTAGATTAAGCTAGGTAGGTTGCCACACTCTAGCCTGTACTAGAGTATTTTTGGCATAAAAGCACTGAAAAAAGATGGCTGAGGTAAAGTCGGATGTAAAAATACGGCCATTTTGCTTCTTAATTTGGTTTGGCAAAGTCATAACCATAAGTCGTAGAAACAAATCTTGCATGTCAACACCTATTAAATGTATGATGCAGTGTTTCAAGAAGTTAGTTTAATCCACGTTTATTCGTATCAGAACCTGCAAAGCACAATTAGCCCTGTTACATAGTGTAAAAACGTGCCTATGCATTCTAAGCTTCCATTTCTCAAAAATTATTGGTATGGATCCAATATCAAAACAAAAACTAAGCCGCTTTCGAGACTTGTTTAAGGAATTTAATATAAATAAATATATTGGTATTAGAGTTTCAAAGAAAAATTGTAACTCTAAATCAATTTATTACATTCAAATAAAACCTTGACCTTTATATAATATATCGTAATACTTCTTACATTTGTCGTCAATATATTAATTGCAATCTTACACAATTACATTATTATCCAACTCAAAACCCTGAGCAGGGAGCAGAATAAAAAATGTACACACTTTTCCTTCTCAGTAACAAGTTTCCATAAGCCTTCCCACACCACAAGAGCAAAAATATAAGCATTAGCTGGAAGAAAAGTTTGGTTTAATCTGAACCATAGATTTGGATAACATGAGATCATCATATAAAAGAGGTGAAAGAGTGAAGATAACCTAAATTCATTGTTTTTATAAATATTTAGGTTGCACGTGTTTATTTCAGCCCATCTTTTTTTATAGTACTATGAATAAATAAAGACAGGCTTAGTAGCATGTGGCTTAATTTTTAATATTTTCTCTGAATTTGCTTCGCAAACTCTGCCATACATATATCAGTCTTGATAATCCATTGCATTTTTAAAATTTCTGCCTTCTCGCTCATGTTTGGAAAATGCAGCATGCGCTTAGCCCAAGTGAACGGCTTTTGAAAGGAAATGATGGCATGATTTTGTTTTTCAGTTTTGCGACACATTTCGCCGAATTTGCTTTTTAAATGCATACAAGCACACACGCGCAACATTAATGGAAGAACCAGTTCATAATTGCTTCGTTAAATATAAAGTAACTAGGTATTTACACAACGTTACTCTATTATTGCCTCTTGAAATATTTTTTTCTTTCAAAGCCAGTTCCTTTTTCACATTAACAAAACTGACAATTAAAACTAAAACATCATAGCACAGCACGTTTTTTATTAAAAACTGCAGTCAAAAAATCGTCATGAGTACTCAAGCCAAGCCAAATTTTTCTGTCGCAAATTTATAAAAGCCAAGCCATTTTATAAAAGTAAAAACAACCAGAAAAGTAGGTATAGGAACGTGCTTTGCATCGGTTTCCGGTTTTTATCTAGAATTTTTGCAGTTGGTGACCTAACCATTTCCTCTCGTTGTGGGTTTTAAATGGACCAACACATTAGCATGGATGGACGCATTCAACAAATAGGAAATTGAAAGGGAAGAAAGCCAAATCAGATTATATATTGTGCGTTCAGAGCAGCGTATATATAATGACTATATTGTTTTGCATGGAATACTTATATACTTACTTCCTTCAGCTTTTTCAGCAGCTAAACCAACCGCTTCAAAATTTAGAGAAAATTAAGATTTGTTGAAGATAGGGAAAGAAAGCTTTTTTTTATAATCGAAAAGTACTGATATTCCTAGTCTAAATTAAGCATGCATTGCTTATAATTATTATAAAACAAATTTTAAAAAATAGCGAAACCGCTTTGTTGATTGTTGCTGCCTGTTTGCAGCATGTATTCAAGGTAAGCCCAAACCTCTCGCCGTAAATTCTTCGAATGAGAATATTGGCATGAAATGAGATGAAAAAAATGAGATTTGAGCAGTATTGAAGTTGTAAAGCACCTCTGTCATCGTTAAATTGATTGTCAATGTCGCATAAAAACTGAAGGAATAACAATGGAGGCATGGAAGTACACATAAAATGGGCAAATTGGAGAAAGTACCTCTTTCCTGTCATTTGTCACTCTTTCTACTTGAAATTGTAAATTAGATTGTTCCAATCAGGCATAAATTTCGTTCTTGATCCTACCATGCAAATAGTGATGAATTTAGTTCTACCTGTCTAGTCGATTTACATGATGGGATAAGAGCATTATATTATGTGACTCACTAGACTCTTTTTGATCAATCTTTATGACTACTTCATACGGCTTCACATGTCCATCACCTAACATAATGCCAATTGAAAAAATATAAAAAATGTACAGCACAGACCTGATAAAACAATTTCAAAGGAAGAGATCTGTTTGACAAAAATGAGCACATCAGAGAGTGGAAACTGATGCATCTTCTTAATCCCTTTATCCGGATTCCTGTCCTTCAAGGTTGCCTTTTCCCAGTCTCTCTATCATATTCTGGCACACAATTCTAGTGCAAGTAGAGCAAACGTAATTAGAATAAAACACAAAGGATAGAAACATATTTTTGTCGCAAATTGTACATCATAATATATTAAATTTTAGTATGGTAATATATTATTTAAAATCTCTGCATCTCTACGTCTGACACGATCGTCATAAAATAGTAGAAGAAAGTTTCGCTTGACAGTTTTATCATACATTATATCTAATGTCAGCAAATATAACAAAGCTTTATCGACTACTTGAATTTACGGAAAAACAAATTTGACATGTCTTGCAAAATTTATTTTGTGATGTACCTTCTTTATGCTTCTTGCTCTGTTATTCAACAAAAAAAGCTTCTTGAGCAACTGTAGACGAGGCAATCTCATGTGATGTGATATGATTGCAACTAAAAACACAGCTCATTTTTTCTTACGATGAGAAATAACATTCTTAATCTGCAATAGACAGATGTCTTGTATGTATATTATGTTGCTGTTATAGTCAGATACGGACAACACATGCTCGCTGCACATCCCTACTTTTTTGTACTTTAGTTCGTCATCTTGCAACATTGGGACTTCCAATCCAGAGAGGTTAAGTCAACTTCAGCTTACTTTTTTCCTTGGATTTCAACAGAAAAACTTTTCTAAGAATGAATAATAAGAACACGAATGCATAAAGCTGGTAATATAATATATATGTGCATATATTATTATCCCATAATATTATGTTGATATACGTTATATTCGAGATGCATGGATTTTTAAACTGACGGCTGTTCCCGTTTCCTAGTTTTTTTTAGAAATATACCTTGGCTTAATTTTTTATTCCAGTTAGACACTATGTAGTTGTTCAATATGTGATAATAATAGTATTTCCAGCTTTCATATTTTCCCATAAATTTGGTATGTGCATATGTACTATGGTGTTGACTCACATCGCAATTTTACCCTAAAGAAGGGAGAAGAATGAAATGTAATGAAGTTGAAGTATGTGACGGGTCGCGGCGGGAGTACTGCTGCTGGAGAAAGCCTGAATTTTTGTGCATGTTATAGCTAAGGAGCAAAAAGTGAGTTGCATGCAAGTAAGCCATTATCATTGTGTAAATTGCAAAATGCTAATAATAATCTGTATGGATGGATGAAAAGTGTATAGTCTAGTGACACTTTTTGACAAGAGACATGATTATGATTACAAGCAGTACAAGAGAAAGCAGCGATGGGATGAATGTTCTGCTCTTCTCTTGATGGCGTATTTCGAATAACACCAACTCTTGGGCTGTGCCACCGAAGATACACAGGGGGCGAACGTGCACTGAACGCATAGTATATGGACATGGATAGAAATTATACAAGGGAAAGGTATAGGTACCATGCAGAAATTAGATTGGTGTGAAAGTTGCTTTAAGTGAAAGTGACACTGAACTGAAGTAACGAGGAAATCTCTGAAGACTTGGCACTACGTCTACATCGTGTGTAGGCGCAAGTTCAGCTCAGGGTAATGAAGAAATGAAATGAAATTTCATGTTATAAATATTCATTCGGTTGAGTAAGGCATTCCATTTTTGTTATCGTTTTGATCATCAGTGAACATTATACCCTGCAGAATAGTAGGTAGAATATTAGGAACTATTGCTACTGTATCTAGTATCACTCTCCTTAGTGAAGATGCGAAATTAGGTTAAAAGTTAACAGAAAAAAAAATACTGCAGTAGTTATTTTCATTTTAGGAATGGTGTAAAATTTATGGGGTAAAAACGTTTCAAATTTTGTTGCCGATACAGACAGTAATATGCGATCTTGGTTTGCAAAGTTAATTTTCAAGTGGATATAGAACTGTTGCTATCACTGCTGACACAAGGAGCTACCTGGTACTCCTCTTCATTTTATTATTGGAGTAGAAGAAAATGTGAAACAAGCATTTCGATGGTGGTCTGTTGACATGCCTGCAACAGTAGGTACTTATACTCATTTCATTCCTCCTTAGGTTTGTCTGCAGGCTTCCTTTTCCCACAGTAATTCCAATAAACCGCTTAAATGAGCAACACTTCTCTAGAAACGGTGCACTAATTCTCTACGACAACCACTATGTATTTATGTACTTATATTATTTGTAAGAAAAACTTGGAAATCAAGATGAAATTTTTTATACGTACACGATATTCGAATGGAACTAGCCACTAGCTAATCATTAGGCATTTTCCCCAGAAAGGGTCCTACCTAACTAACCAATGTCTTGGTTTTTGACAGTGTAACCAATCAACCCATGTAATATTTCAAATCGAATTTGGTGTGGTAATTTTCATGTTTCATTTTCAATGTTATTATAGCGTGAAATATATGCATTGTGAGAAGCACGTTTCTGAATTCTTATCTAATGGTTTCGCTGGTCAAGCATTGAAGTACATCATTTACAGGGTACTATTGTGTGTACAAGTTTTCGTGTTTTGTCTAGATTTTGTGCTACATAAGAATTCTAGAGCTAACGTATACGTGGCGTTGACGTCTATTTAGACTTTTTTCTAAGTAAATTGGGATGCTCTGCTGCTGCAATAGTCTTATTTCGTCCTGTTCCAAACCCTGAAATATTTCCATATCCATAAACATAATTTTGCCATTAACGATCATAGTGTCCTTTTTATCTGAAAGCCAACAGCGAATTTTCTTATTCACGTCCCCTATACAATATCCGTGCATAACAACTGACGTCATTTTAGTAAACATTTTTACCAAACACAGCAAAAGAGTTCATTTTTCACAAATGTCCCTTCTCTGTCCCTACCCTCTCGTTGTCTCCTTCTCATTTTTCATTCATATAATCTTTCAGACAGCGGAGAAATCAGATCAACGAACAAACAGCCCCTACCATTTTAGCATGTAAAATACATACCAGCATAATTCTCCCTCCGATTTAATGCTTGTAAACACTGCTGTCGAAGCTAAAGCTCTTCATACATTCTCATACGTTCTCATTTTCAGTTTATTACGTCTCTCCCTCTGTCTCGTTTGAAGTATCACTTTTGTGCATTGGGTGCTCTTTGATGGTCACGTTACGACGCAATCATCCCATTATTGCCTTAAAAACATAAACAAGCTTTTGTCAACCACCATTAAAGCTATTTATTGAGAAATATTTTCGAATGGATGCAGAAACATGGGGAAATAGAGCAATTGCTGTATATCGCCAGCACTATCATTATGAGTCCAATCATCTGGAGTTTGATAGTAGCAACTAGCAACGATACTGGTCCCCGATAGGATAGCTTATATGGCAATTGGGTATGAAAACTAACTTTTCGTAATTGGGGATGGGGGGAGGGGGTGGCAGGGGCAAATCCAACACGATATTGGAAGAGGAGACTAACTTTACATTTCTCTGAAATGGAATGGGGCTAACTCAGCCAATAATGTGCTCAAAGAATACTTTCAGTGACTAACAAACAGAAGCAAAATCATAATAATAGTAACTAGAACAATAAAGCTTGTTCAAAAGTGTTTCATTCATTCCAACTGAGTGAGCAGTTGACAACAACGACTCGGCTGAAGTATCAATAATCCTGGCAATGCACAAATACATTTTCATCTTAAAAACGCCACTTTGCAAGCATCATAATCGTCAACACCCATGTATTGTGCGTTGTATACACTAAAGAAGATTTTATAGTACTATACCACCCCTTACATTTCTTCTATTGTCCCACATCACATCACATCTCATTTCTCCATTCAAAGATGTGAAAGTCAAATATCGGTTTTATTACACACAAGTCTACGCATGATGCATTCTCAAACAGCTTAGAACAAAACAACGTCTACTGAGCATGAAACAAGAGCCATGAGCGAATATATGGAGAAAGTACTCGGCATAATAATAAACGGTAATATGTTGCATGATAATAATGATACAGCATTTTTATCATTTTCTCAACTTTCTTGTGAACAAGAAAACTTTTTGAATAAATAGCTTACATTGGTTTTAAAAAAAACAACGCAACGAAAAGCAGCGTAGTAAAGAGAAATGTTAGCTCTTAACTTGTTTTCTTTTACAGTAGCTTATTCCTTTGTCACTCACTGCATACATTTTGGTTGGGAATTGTCTTGGTGTAGAGTACTATATAGAGTGGGTGTATAAAGCTTGGTGTGCCTAACGAAAGTTTTGACAGATCATTACTGTTATATGCGCTAAAAGAATAAAAAAAAAAAACTGTGGGGTGACATAATTGAAGCATGTGACTGGTAACAGAAAGATAGTGAAGTGGGTAAGATAAATAGTCATTGTTGATGAGAGGGAAAGAAAATGGAAAGCCATAATACTTTAAGAGTTTTTATCTTAATCACTTTCATTCTCCATAATATTATCATGGTTATAGTTTTTAAAGAAAATGTATGAGCAATGGTAATATTGACTAGGGAGGAAATGGAAGGGGGCGTAGTTATGTATTTTAATAGCGATACCGTTTAGTTTACATATTATACATATATACTCCACTAATGTTTAGCAGCATTATTATAGAAACTGAGCAGTGAATTGTAAATTGTCGTGCCAGTTATTTCAACTTGGCACTTTTTTTGGTTCCTGAAACTTTTTTTTTGTAATTTAACTGTAGCGAATATGCCATCATATCATATTATTATTTATTTTGATGTTGTAGATGATTGTGCACTGAAGCTTGGAATAAGGAACAGGTCAAAATGAATTACATGTAAATAGACCTGACCACCTCGATTTCACACTTCATATCGGCTTTTTCTCTTGAAGAATGCAAGGCGTGGAATACATAATGGGAAAAAATGATAATACTTAGGCCTATAGTCTTTATGTGCCCAAATGATATTGGTATGTGCATATGTCTGTAAATGTATTAGAACCCATATATGTGTTCTTCCAGCTCCTGTTTGACATGCAATCCCATTTTTATTGGAATTATACCATATAGTCTTTCTCAGCAGTTGAATAAACTACCTATTTGAAAAAGTGGTACAGTAAAACTAGAAAAGTATTCTAGAGGAAAAGCACTGCGTTCTTCAGCGCAGCGTATGATCTGATTTGATATATATGAAATTACTCCCTTTGCACGCATCGATCACATGTAGTCTAGCCGTCTAGCCCATGTTTTGCGTGCTCGATGTTTACTGGAAAAGATTACATATTATTAAGTAGCACAGTCAAGCAATAAACACTAGCATTACGTTAATACATAACGATAACACTGTTTTTCACGAGAAAAGGGGGTTTCTTAGTCTTTCCAGGGAAAGATTTTCTGAGTGGAATAAATGAAGTAAATAGCACTTTTGCACAGCGTGCACGGAGTGCAGCAGCGTTGTGATGACTGCGAGGATTACAAATACATATTTCAAGGCAAATAACCTATTCGAGACCTTCCAAACCAAAATAAGATTACTAGCTAGAAATACGTCATAAAACTTAATTATGTCCTGTTCCGTTTCATCCTCTTTCTCTCACTTGCCGTGTTGCGTTGCGATGCATTCCATAACTTAAAAGTATGGGAATTATTGCTATTATGGTTTTCAAAGAGTAATCATTTTACTTTCAAGTCTCCCAAAATGCGTGAATTGTGTAAATTTTGCTTAGTATAGGGGAATAATAAATATTAAATATAATCACGACTCGAGTTTTCGTTAAAATTTCCATTTTCCGTACGATAAATTTACCATATATTGTGTTTACTTGGTTATGACAGTGTGGTTGTGTGGAGGAGGAGAAGGATTAGAGGAAATGAATTTTGACGATTTTGATAGGTAATTTACACATCGTGTTTCAAAGTAAAGCGCTTCCAATTTTCAAAATGACTGTGTTTACATTTGGATCACAGCTGGCAGGATTGTGATGGAAAAGTCATATTTCTGCCAGGCATCTTGTTGGCATCTGCATCTCAAAATCAGTTGAATTGAGGGAAGGTGAAGAAAGTAAGTAGAAACTTTAAGTGAAAACAGTTCACGTCTAAACTTTTGAGCTAACATGGGAGAAAAGCACTATTGTTGCTTGCAGACACAACGATGAAGAAAATTGTTGCAAGGGAATATAAAAGCAGAGCACGGTTAAATGATAGATAGCTACTGGATCGATGAGGAAATGAAATACAAGATTCTTCTTCCGTTCAAAGGAACTCAAGAAAGCGGGGCTAGGAGGAGAGAGCTAATAAGATTTCGAGAAAGCATATAAAGACGAAAGAGAACTTGGTGCCGTCACCACAGTAATAATTTTTAGCTTGTCAAAATGGCAAAAGGAAGTAATATCTATTAGAGTTTTTCTCAGCAGTTGGTGCACTCCAAATTGAAAGAAAACTGGGATAATTTTAGAAAAAGGGCAACGTGAGAGGTGCGTCTGCAATACTGCTGTACTGTGTGTCTACATACATAAATGCAGACGACGACTTATATTTATGCTTGGGTACCATATGCCAACATCATGAGTTTGTAAAAAAAGTTGCTTTCATAAGAATAATGCTCGCTTATCTATATTCGATCTATGATTATACTGACATAAAGAGAAGATTAAGGAAAACCACCTAAACGGTGTCGCAAGTGTTACTGTCATGTGTCACTGGTTGCTTTGGCAGGTCGTTTAAAAGCCCTGGAAATATAACGATAAAATGTTTGCCATGGACATTGTTGATTCAAACTGAAACTCTAAATGCAATGTGCAACAGAAGCCTGAAAAACAAGTTACGTGGTAGAAATTTTACCATGTAATCACTTTCTCCTACCTGCTTTGAAAATGAACATGCTAAGACCTAAAACGATTAAGAGAGCAAATTACGGTGGCAGCAAAGTGAAAGAAAATATAAAGTTATTAAATTTTCTTGAGACTACAAATTTAGTGTAGAGTAAGTAAGTGACGTCAGTGTAGCCTTGATGAAATGTTATTATTTTTGGCAGTTAGCACTACCTATGCTGACTTGACTTGTTTAAGGTGATGTCGGCAAAATGAATTAGTCAGAGATTGTTTAACGATTGCCAACCCCAAGTCAGTAAACCTAAAGTAGGTGGTTTTGTTGAGCTAGCTGATTCGACCAACAACAGTAAGGTTTGTCATCAACAAGCATGAGCCCTAATAAACTGAGAAAAAAACGAGATATTTGAAATTGTATAAACAAGGCGAGTGTGAGAGGGTGTCTGTGCGAGTGAGAATAAAATGCGTCCGAAAAAGGAAGAATCGTGGGAGGTTTGGTGTTTGGTTTTGAGAAATTTACAAAGTTTGTACATTCTTCACAAAATGTAAGCTTCCTTCGCAGTGCATTTATGAAAAGTATTGAGACTCTGTGCTGGAATCTTTCCAAAAGAAATCTGTAATGATGGTATTATAAAATTGTCTGCAATTTTCCAAAGGGAAAAAGCTAACTGGAATTATAGCTGTGTTGCTTTCTGGAATTCCTATACTAATGTATGCCTATGTCATGTACTATATAATGTACCTACTTTTGGAAGAGACTTTCTCCATCCATGCTGGAGATGATAGTGGGTTAACTAGATGAGTTAGCGGAAGTACAGATTATTAGTCTAATGTTAATCCGCTTTTCCATCTTCATTTTCTTCCCGTTTTCTCTGCCAAAAGCCATGTTGTTTCTAGGAACTAAAATGGGAATAGGAAGCACTCAGAAAGGAAAACTTTTTTGAAAAAAAAATCTCTTCCTATTTTCTCGAGACATTCAATCGACAATTGATATCAAACCAAAATACACGACATACACATGATATTATATTGACATGGCGTCGCTTTTTAAACTACTTGTATTTTGGCAGCAGTAATACTATTTCATGCTTTAATAACAACTCCTCCGACGACTGCTTCCAGTTGTCATGTTTTGCAAAGGAAGAGCGTGTGCCAGCAGAACAGCGCAGAAAATTGAAATACCAGCAAAGTTGGAAAACGACATGGTATCTATGTAGGTACTTTATAAATTACGTATAATATATATTTTCGAGCCCACCAATAAGCAGCTATACATAGAATGAAAATGAAAAGTCAATGCATAAGTGATAACCGTCTTGTATTTCGAAAGAATTTTTTTTTGTGTTTCACTTGATGCGTAAATATGATTTCTACTGCTACTAGTAATGACCATAATAAGATAAAATGCATAGATAGCTGTTTCATGTTATTACATTTTACATTCAAGACGATAGTGATGTTAATGACGGTACGACGATACGGGAAATGGATCACATTATTTTTAAATTTCTGCCTGTATTACTATGGCGTTGTTTCAGCTTCATTCTTTCCGGATGAAGAATATTAAAGGATGCATAAAATTGCTAAGTACCTTCTATTCGTATGGCGGCACAGCAGGATAAATTTCCCCTCTAAAACAGTCCCAAGCGTTCAGAAAAAGTTTGCTGCATACAGCGCAGTCAGAGTTGTTATTGCTATGGAGAAAAAGTGAGTCTGAGCAGGAAGTACTTACGTCCTCGTCATCAGTTTGTGAAGACATACTTTTATCCATTAGGACAGCGATTTGTTAGCGTAAATGAGGAAAATTATCATAAAATAGTAATAATACAAAGTCGTAAAGAATGACCTTATCTGAATAATTGTCTTTACTTTCCTACTTTTCATTTATTCTTTTATCCTTGCTAATATATGTTATGGATACCTAGATATTTTCTATCCATTTCATTAATTTTTCACTCTCCTTTTTATGAATGATGGAAATAAATACATACAAATAATACTTTTACACAATATTATCTTATCACTGTAAGGGAACATCTTTCCCATTCGTTAAAAAATAGACACGATGCTGTTGTAGACCTGTTTTTCTGATGTTTTTTTTATCTCGTCAAGAGTTGAAAAATCGCATTGCAAAAGTGAAATCATGCCTAGCTAACAACGGCGATGGAGTTGCTGTATTTCAGGCTTGTACAACCGAATGGGAGGTCTAATAGTTTTCACAGTCGGTCTAATTTATGAATAAGCAGTAATACCTAAGAACTTCATTGCATTAAAGTTAATGCACAATTTATGAAATTACAAAGATGCTTGTCAGATAATACCAACAGTATGTATGTACCTATATGCATAATAAAGTAGTTTAGTCTGCACTTTTTGTTTGTTTTCATAATATAAGATGCAAGCATAAGGCTTTTTTTACTACTCCCCATTTCCTTTAGAAATCTTTTTTTATGTCTTACATCCTACTGAACTCATTTGTGATTGTCATAATATATTTAATGAATATTATGACAACATGTGTATATACTATACATGTGCATAGAGCAAACATTCACGCAAGCGTTGAACATGGTCATTATATCAGTCAAATTTTGTACACTTTGCTACTTGAACTGCCATAACAGTCACACAAATCCCCCTTTTCCTCATTCCTACATTGTTTGTTATTGTACTGCTTTGCATTTTTAACCAAACATGAGACAAGGAAAAAGGAGAAAGGCAAAGAGCAATGAAAAGGAAAGGATAGAAGAAATGGTCAGGTCAGGTCATAGAGTTAAGACTACTCGTATAGCTCAGAGAAGTAATTTTATATTATTTACCGCTGAATATCTCAACATTTGCATCTAGATATAAGGCTCGAGGTAGTTGGCTGTGTGGCATTTGCATTCACATTCGCATCATCCTTCTCACCGTAAAAATAAATTATACAATGAATACATCTTCATGCACGAGCGCATCTACAATCTTCTTTTATATTCTTCTGATGATACTCACTTTCTCTCATGGTCAGTACCAGCAGGAGTGGCAATACTGCCGATGTAAAAAGATTGTAATTCTACGTAAAACCAACACTACATATGGTGCCTATTTATAATTCTCCTTGTAACGAAGGAAGGCGTCTACTCAGGTTGAACAAATTAAATTACATTGAGAAATTCTATTAGACTGTGCTTTTTACAGTTTGCAAAGTCTGATGGAAATTTGGAGCCGAGCTAGGAAACCGGAAGGAAAGTTGGTGGTAGCGAAGGGGTAAGAGGAGATGAAATCTACATTACGGAATTCTAGAATAAAAATGTAAAGAAATCAAGGAAAAGGTAGGAGGTAATTTTATTCCTGCGAAAACATTTTTTTTTTGCTTTTGACTTGGGTATACGTTATTTAATCCACTATTCACTATTCCCATGTGCACAGTATATGCGCAGACTATATAGACTACAACGCAATACATTTATCTTTTTTGTCTATAGTCAGCACAATTTAGTTGGAGAAAGCTATGGGAATGGAGATTACAATTGTTCAAATAAAACGGCTACCTCATTATAGCAAAACTATAAAATAGTGCGCTGGGATGAAATGCCAAATAAGTATTACGTGTTTTTACAGTTGACTACTGTAACTAGTCCATTGAGAAAATCCCTTAAAATTACGGTAGTAGGTTGATGACTACCAGCTGCTCTGAAAATCGGAGCAGAAAAGGGAAATATTGATAAATAGAGCTTTGCTGAAAGCAGAGTTCACTGTAACGTTTACGATTATAAAATCTATTAACTTTTTTTACGCTATTTCCAAATTGACGACTGTACGTACGGTTTAGTTGGTATGCTTTTAGGTCAGACATCATTATTTTACTTGCATAATTGCACAATACGTTCAGTGGTAGATCTATTGTAGCAAAAGCAACATTGAATTTTGCTGGTCTTTAAATATGAATAGGTTTGCGTAATACAGACGTGCAATGTTTATAACTCCCTGAAAGGAAGGTTCAACTTGTCGGTTAATATTTGGGAAAAGAATCAGATAAAAAAATATGCAGTGGTGGAATTGCAACTATAGTGACTAGGTACCCATTCTGCCAGCAATAATGGCAGTGAACTGTGCACTTGAAGTTTTCACTTTGTATGCAGTTCTCAGGTCTCTCAGAATGTAAAAGACCAAAAAGCCTGAGGGCAGACAAAGTGACGGTAAGCGTATTAAAATCGCAATTCCACAAAGTAAACATCCGTCTGCCAGTTACAGCTATAAAATGCGTGCTCATTTGTTAATTTTTAATGACGGCTTTATTACTTGGTATTTGTTGTTTGCTCAGGAGAAAAATAAATATGAAAAGAGGGAAGGAAACAGAAAACCAAAAATATGAAGACTTGGTGCTTTGTTTTGTTGCTAAAAACAAGAATAATTATTTTATTCCTTTTAGCCGACTGGTTCGTGTGTTATTGTGATATGACCGAAACTGAAACATAGTAACGGTTAGTCATAGAGTATTAGTTTATGGTGGCTTAAATTAATTAAAATTTTCCTGCTCATTACTTCTCCGATTTTGTAAATTTTGCTATTTTGCTCCTCTCTGTGTTTTGCTTTCTTTGCTCCCTTAGTAATAACTAGCTTCGCATTTCTTTGGAACTTTTTAAATGCAGCATAAAAAATGAAACCTTTTTTGAAACACAAATCCACAAAGACTAAGAGAATCGAAGCATTTTGTAGCAAAAAATAGAATGCAAATATACTGACATTGGCAAATTACGACTTCCGTTTTTTCCAAAGGAGAATAAATAAATCCATGCAAAGTTACAGAGCAGAAATGTAAACTCTAACAACACCACCACGAATAACACTGCCCCACAGCAATTTTTATCGCTTCAGCAAAAACTACTTTTCCAAGCATAAAAATGAACCAATTTAACCAAGCAGCAACAACATCATAGAATGACAATTAATGATAATACATATGTATGTATATAGCAAATGTACTTTGTTCGTTTCTCAAAATACTCCGTGAATTTCGTGCATTTTACTCGTGGTTGCCATTTTAACGAATGCCAAATAAACATTTGTTCCCAACACTTTGAGCGCTTACATGTACTATATTTACGCACTGTAAAACTAATGTTTTTTAGGGTCAGGAAACAATAATAATTTTCTGTGTGCTGAAAAAAATCCTAGCTGAGTGAAAGGAGTAAAATGCTTAATAATGATAAAAACTTTTTATTTAAGCTGCTACTATACTTAGATATATGTAAACTTATCAATATGCAACTTTAAAACCAACAAAGAATAAAGTACTCTTAGATAAGTAACCAAGCTGGGGTTTAAGTGGGAATGGCAAAGTTAAAAACAAATGTATTCAGTTTGCACGTGTTCTTTTATCATAAAAAATAGTATACTATGCCCTATATAGTTGTAATATTTACTTTTTAGTTTATCACTCAACCCTCCATGAACTAAATTAAATATTCTTTTATCTACATAAACTGTTGAAGACATTTAGTTCGGAAATACATGGTTACAGCCAGAGTACATTTTTGTAAGGATGAAATAAGCAACAATGCGTGAGTGTGTCTACGTAATAATATGTACATACATAATGTGCCAATTTGCAATGCAAACTTTATTGACAAAGGTTCACAGAAAGAAACTAATAGGTCGTTACTTATTCGATTTTAGACTTTCATTGTACTGTTGTCGTTTAAAGAATTGAAATCACTAGTGACTAGACCAGTAGCCAAGACACAGCTTTCTTTTTCTCGCTCTGTCTCCATACAATATAACAAAAGCCTAACTCTCTTGCGACTACAGTTCTATTACAACTGATGATGACTTTAGATTCGCAATTGCCTGTTTTAGGAAAGAGATTCGTTTTTGTCAAAGAAACTGCCTGCGATTGCATGACTTTTTACGAGCTTGAATGAGAACGCAGAATAAATACAAAAAAAAATGTTCCCATTCTGTAAAGAAAATCTCATTCTTCTACTCAACAGAGAAATACATACTTACATACCAGAACACCCCTGGAATTGGTCATCACCGGAAAACGATGATGGCTGGGTTTTTGATACCTTCAAAAGTAAAAAACAGATGACCTCACATTTGGCTACTCTAATGCACACTAAACTTATCAATGAGCTAATTAAAGCGGAAAAATTGCAATTGGTATTTTGAAATAGCTATTGAATGCAGTTTTTGAAGCATCCAAAATCCAGCTATTACCGTTTCACGGTATTGAAAAAATTTCTTCGAAGTAGTCATTGCTCGTTAACAAAGAAAAGGCTTGCCATTTAAGAACATTAGCAGAAAGGATACTTTTGGTTACTCTTTCTTTCCAGATTTTTTTTATGTTTGCACAAGTCCTCAGCATCTGTTCGATTCTGTTGACTGGTGGAGAAGTGACTGTTGAAGGTTGAACTCAACTGGGTACTAGCAAACAAACGAAAGGGAAACTAACCTCAATGTTTTTTCTATTCCTGACAAAAGTGAAAGTTGTAATTTTTTATCTTTGACCAAATGCAGGACGAATCATTACTTTTCGGATAAATACGTTTCGTAAGAGTGTACGGTAAAAATCCTTTGGGTTCTACAACCATTTTTATTATCAATAGGTATAAACAAAAGTCTTGCAGTTGACCCCACTTCAACAAGAAAAAAGACCCATTTTGCGTTTCTTTTTTATTTTATTTTTGTTTCAGAGGCAGCAAATTAGCAAACTTCGATTTTGAGAAGCTCCAGCTCTAAAAACACAAACTAAGCAGAGGATTAAACAAAAAAGGGACAGGAGCATACAGCACGGTTGTGGATTATGTACATGAAATATTGAGAAATGTAGTCATTAGTTATATCCTTGTTTGCGCCACTGCAAATGCATCCTTTCTCACTCTTTCTTTCTCTCGATCAGCAAACATGCATGCCTGACAGCTTTTTGCAAGCTGGTCCCTGAGAACTGCTAAAAGTTATTGCCTAACCGATAAGTTGGGAATCACAATCACTTCAACTCCACTCCACCCAAACGACACATGAGAAATTAGAGAAAACACACTGGTATGCAGATATGAAAAGAGAAAACAGAAAACAGGAGGGCAAGACAACACTCGCAAATCAAAATGTTTGAAAACAAACGTGCTTCTCTTTAGGCTTAGGTGAAATTTCCACTACATGCATGAATCCATCCATGTTTATGGTCGTTGGTAACTAGATTTGCAATTTTGAAAAGTGCTGCAGCGTGCTAATCACGTGTGACTATTTTTAAAGTTTGGTTTTCTATCCCACCATGAAACCACGAGAGGACCATTCTGAAAGGCAATTCGTTTTTACCTTCGTATTTTACACATTCATTCGGTCCTACCTATGTATGTATATGTAAGTACATATTAAAAAACCACAAATGTTACAGCATTATGTTACATAATATTTTACCTCTTTTGCTCGGATATTGCTACTACACAGGAAAATATTGCTTCATCCTCCCAAATTTTGTACATTTGGAATTTCATAGCGAATTGTTATCGACAGTATCAGAATTAAATATTATTATTATTTTTCTCATCTTCCGTCATCATCATGAAGATAATCTTGAATGGTTGTAACAGAAAAAGATTGCATACACATATTATATTTGTTTTCAACTTTATACATAAAAACATTTGATATTTATTTGGATACCTACTACTGTGTGTATTTCAGTATTTCATCATATACCAGCTGCAAGCACTGGCTTTCTAGCTTATATAGCCTTTCCTATAAAGCATAGTACTTTCAGTTTCGGTACACACTTTTTTCATGCTTTCACTGATCGTGAGCTCACTTCAGTTCCATACACGTACCATTATACTTGATATGTAGTAGCTTTTCATTTTGCTCCCATCATTTTTCTTACATATTTTATGCATTACAATAATAATAAAAATGATATGTAATGTCTGCTGTCTTATTTCTTTTTTCCATTTGGTGTGAGTACCACCAACGAAGGCTCTCCGTTCTAAAGTTTATATTGAGTTGAATAATATATATATATATTTGCTTTTTGCTGATATTTCAGCAAATAAATTTGTAGAAAAGTGAAGGAAAATGGAAGTTCATATTTTCTCCAATTTTATTTTCTACTTGTTCACCGCCGTCATCATCATCATGATTGGTGTTTGGTAGGAAAGATGGAGAAGGAGGGAAAGATGATATCCTGCACCCTCTTCCCATTTGTGATATGTACAGCATAAATCTGTCAGTGTGTTTCTTACAAGCTGACATATTCATAGGAATCCTGGAACATGCTTGTGTAATACCCATCCCCACAAATTGTGTGGCGCATCATAAAAAAGGAAATTCACATTCCTCACATTTTCCCTTTTTATTTTCGTATTATTCTTTTCCATTCGTTTAGTCTCCTTTTTCTTCTCTCTTATTCAAAGTCAACACACTTGACTAGTGGCATGGTAAGCATGTACTGGGTATAATACGAAGCGATTGCAGCTCGGAATGAAAGATAGTAAATGGAAGTATGTGCAACAATAAAATATGCTCAACATAATAATTTACCTACTCCAACACACAAGGGACCTATTTTCTCGCTCACATGTCAAACACCAAAAACATAAAGCTTTTTTTCTCCAAACTTTGTATCATTTTCATCTCGATAGTATCGCAACAAGAGTGTGATTTTGCCAAACTGGAAGAGCCAACGAAAAAATTTACAAAGACATGTTTATTTTGTTTTTCTCGCTTACTTATTTATTTGTTTACTTTGCCATGAGTAGACTTATTGTTGAAGAAAATCCTAGAAAAGTAAGGCAGGAGAAAATCGGATGAGATTTTTTGCTCCTGTCAAACTTTTCTGTTTGAAATGTAATGTATGGTAACAATGAAAAACATGACAGGCCCATAAAAAATCCCTTCTCTTTTTCCAAGATAAACCTTTACCTCACATGAAAATATTCTAGTAGTAGTAGTAGTGTGCATTACAATCAGAGAATATATAGGACAAGTAATTTCATGTTTGAGAAAATGATTGTTGATGTTGAGTATTTTGTTCCTCGTTTTTTGAGCGAAATAAGAATATTTTGCAAACAAATGTACGTGATATTCCGTTGTTTGCTTTCTTATCGGAGACGCAGTCATCATCTCTGAATTTGAACTAAGCTTTACTTTCTATCTTCAATTCATGCTAAATTTGTTTGCAAGAAGATGGGAAATAAAACTAAATAAGAAGGTAGAAAAAAACTGTTTGAAGTATGCAATTTGAGTTATTCTCTTTATAACAGACTGAAAGGCAATATTGGTACTTCAGCTTATGTGCCTAAGTCAGGAATTCCGCTTTTGACAAAGAACTGGTTTAAGTGGAAAAGAGAGGACGTATAATATAAAATGAAGTGTGAGCAAGCAAAGGAAATGAACTCGCCCGGAAAGAGAAAATTATGAGATTCTTTTTCCATCTTCATGGTAAGCATAAATAGAATAAGAATGGTATTGTTTGTTAGCTTTGAAAAGCTTTCTTTCGGCTTACGCAAAGAAACTAAATATGCGCAGGGTATTTATGAAGATACTTTGTTGGGTTTTAAAAAGTAAGTAGGTCAAAATATTATGCAAAGCACGTTCATTTCTTTTGCTCAGCAAAATGTAAAATGACAATCCAAATTTTAATTGTAGTGCCTTTGGTTTGGTCCTGTGTAAACTGGCTTAGTTGTAAGCTTTTGGATGCTCCATATTTGTTATTCCACATTGCTTCCAGTTGAGCTTCTTTACTTTAAAAAATAGCAATGAATCGTAATGTACATAAATACCTTTGCATCGTACGTACATACCTACCGCATACTTTCAAGTATATGCATACCTTTGTCAAGTGTACTGTGATTCATATTATTTCATATATATTTTTCCATCCCTTTATATTTACTAATTTGCTATATTTGGTATATAGTACACATGTATTAAAATATATGTGTGCATATGAACAAATTGCTGAAACCTTTGAAGCATTAATACTGAAAATTTTTAATGAGTGAGCTTTTGAAGTATTTTATGTCTTCGCAAACTTTTTGATGCTGGCGACAACGGCTTTTTTGTCATTATGAATATAAAAAGTCAACTTTTGCTATAATGCAATGTTTTAATTGACCTTTCAGCATAAAAATGTTTCTCTGTGACTGAGCAGTTGCATGGCTGTAGGCTGGTTATCATTGGCATAATTTGTATGCTGGGTTTCGTAAACATTTTCATCTATTCGTCAATGTAAAGTTAAAGATTTGGTGTAAAACTTAATGGTTAGTTAGTTTGATGTATTTAGATGAGGTGCTATAGGTTTTTTTGAGAATCATATTATACAACATTACGAGAAATTATTCAATTATACTTGTACTACATAATATACTGATATTAGGAATTTGTCGCACTCAAATTTGCCATTCCATAAGAAAAATATTGCATACTTATGCATATATTGTGTGATTTAAAATGATCGAAAAATCAGAATTTCCTCGTAATTTTCCTAGTCATTTTTAGTAATGCATACATCCTCAGTATTGCGAGATATGTGCATAGTGCGATTTAATATATCATCATCATATACACATGTATCTTGACTGGTATTCACGTGGATTCATTTAATTACAAAAATTTCATGTTTAATAATTTTTACATCCCTCTTTAATGTGGCTTTACGAGTGAAAAGCAATTATAATGTCACCAATTACACATTATCACGATATTTTTCTGTTTGGCTCTACCTTCAAAAGTAGTCAAAGAGCAATCACACTGCCTTTAAATAATTCAAAAACATTTCGCCAGACTACGTATTACAAACCTTTAATGAAAACGTGACCAACCCTTAGCGCATGATATTATTTGGGTTTATGCAATAATTAAAATGCACAATGAACATGCAAGTAGAAGCTCAAAGTTTGGAATAAATTGCAACTGGATGAACCAAGTGAAAGATTAATATGTGGGTACTTAAGCGTAATAATAAATATACAAGTAGGTGGCCATAATAGCAAGACCAGATCCAACATTTGTGTGATGGGTGAAGGAGAAAGCAAAAATTTATCTTCTAACAGTAATGTACACAAGGCCGCTTAAAACAGTATTTTTGATCATTTTCATCATACGACCGTTCCGTCATAATCTAGTAGCCTCCTTGATTTTAAAATACTAAGAATGAACATACTGAAATATTTACATTGAGAAAAATTTCGAATGAATCTTTCATTACCTATTCACATACCTCCACACGCCACATCAAGTTAAATATCAAGTATGCATACCATTTATGAGTTTCATACTTACATTACATTACAGTAGAAGTAGTAGTAGTAAAATCTCCCGTCTCCAGAGCGTTTACTGCTAAATCTGCTGAACGGTATTTACGAATGCATTATTATTATCTTTGTGCTTTTAGGTGAGAGCGCATTCCACCTCGCAAAACATTAGTAAGCATATTGGCTAGACTCGGTACATTTCATATGCTTATTCAGTCTGTTACTTAGTCGTCTCTCAAACTGTTACAGATTTATGAGCATACTGTATCTAAAATTTAATATGTCGACTAAAAGCCCAAAGAGAGAAAGAGACATTCATGTCGTAAATTGAAATGACAGTGCGATATTCCTAAAACTCGTTTTTTTTCAGGGAGAGTAGAGAGAGAGTATTCAAACCAATCCACTTGCGTTTTTTGTATGTAGGTAACCTCTGTATTTTCATTATTCCTATGCTGTGCCTTAGCATTTATCTATAAAGCATTTTCCACTTTGAAACTTTTTGCATTTTCTTCTTTTTCATCTTATCATCATGTCAAGTACGTATTTACATGGGTCGCAGTCCGTTCTATTACATTTTCATCTCTACTACTGCTGTTGGAAGCGAACTTTTTTTTGCAGACGGTCTTTCAAACGGTTTACTTTTTTACCAGAAAATAAGTACTCCAACTTTGCATATCCGACAACTTGGCACCTTTCATCTGACTTTCCTGACAATGCTTGGTAGCACCAGCAGCAGCAGCACGGTTTAAGCAGTAAATTTACTCATGAAAAC
This sequence comes from Lepidocyrtoides sp. E14, assembly GCA_027743805.1. Lineage (NCBI taxonomy): Eukaryota > Metazoa > Arthropoda > Collembola > Entomobryomorpha > Entomobryidae > Lepidocyrtoides > Lepidocyrtoides sp. E14. The sequence goes on from JAHZMZ010000123.1 coordinate 34,480, forward strand.
GGGGCAGGAGAAGGAGGAGGAGAACCAAAAAATAGGGCTTAAAAGGATAATAATATGCATTAGCTTGATAGAGTCGTTCGTTGTCCTTACTCCCGTAAAATTGTAACGTAGCTGAGTATTTTCGGATGAAAGGAAAGTCGTCACTCACTCACTCAGCTCAACACCAAGCAGCAGAAAAAGCCAAAGAAATCAACAAGATGGAAAGGAGGAGAAAAATGGAAAAGTATTTAATTCGCCATATTTTATTCAGCATGCTTCATCCCGCAAATGCAGATAAAGACGTATGCACTCGCACAGCGTAGCTACCTACCTGGTTATATCGTTAGCTATCTGTAGTTTTTATGCTTATTGTTGTGAAATGTTACGGGCGGGGGAAGGAGAATGTGTTTGTTGACTGAAGAAAGTCAAAGCGTACAAGGCTAGCATCAAAACAGAAAAAAAGAGGCGAAAGATGAGAGCGAGGTAGCTGTGAATAGGTGAGTGGATAAAAGGGAAGTATAAAATTTTATGGTAGAGTAGGCCAGGCAAAAAGTTAATGCATATTATATAGCTGTATACATACATACATACACATCCAATGCTAACCAATGCATTTTGAAGCCTATCTATAACTTTGACTGCATCGTCATCACCATCATCCCATTCGCAACTTTTGACTATGTGATGAGCAAAATGCATGGGTGTAACTTCTTCGTTTGAGTTCTTGTAACAGACGAGCTCTTTAAATTCCCGTAAAAATGACGTTTTGTTAGCTTTTCATCACCCACATTTCCCAAAGAGGGGTAAAGCTCGCATACATGATAGACATATGTATATATTATATATATATATCTGTTCTTATTTATTCATTACTCTGTCAAAAGTTAAATTGAGTCTTCTGCTTTCCTTTCTTTCCCACACAAACGTATACTCTCTTTGATGTAATGCTATTTTGCATTCACAGTCATTCATCGCGAAAATTGAAGAAGGGAAAATTGGGTTAGAAAGATAAGTGAAGTAAAAACGAGTTAAATCAGAGAGTAGCAGCAGCAGAAGCATTAGTCTCGTTTTCCCTGTAATAGTATTTTTTTTGCAGTATGAATAGATAGGTATATCTGCATATTATGTAGTGTATGGTATACGAAAAAAGGATGTTGATGATATATATATGTATATATAGATGATACAGCATTTTGCTTTCTTCTGACTTTCTTAAGTTACCTGTATCCTATTTCGCAAATTAAACCAAATGTTTGTTGCATATCAAGCTTGCTCTTGGCTAAAATTGTAATGAATAGAATTACTCGAACAAGTAGCTCTCCTTAATTTACTTCTTTATCTCATCAAAGTAGTAGCATGTGTTGTTAAAGAATTCTATTAGGCAACTTTGCCAGGAAGGAAGTAATTCCGTGATGAAATACAAGATGTGATGAATAATATGTCAAGTAGGTTTAATTAAGGGAAATTAAAAAATCTCTACGCATGTATTCTAGGTATTTACACCACTTTAGTAATATTTTAGTGGTAGCAATTGGGTCGAGAACATATTTTTTTCACAAGAACATATATACATATTCTTCAAGTACTTTAAACGAATAATGATTAACATTATTAAATTTGACCTCAAAATAACATAATTAACATGTGCTGGTAATCAGGAATATCGAGGTAATATGAACCCAGAGCCACTCCAGCATGTAAAGAGGTCTTGAATCTCCATTTTCAATTCTACTTTTCCCTTGCAATTATAATAAACACTGTGTGACTACAGAAATCATCATATTATTATTACAGAGATATCGCATCATTGGTCGAAACTCGAAACGGAAAGCACACAGCATGCGGTATTCTTTTATTTCAGAGTTCTCTGTAAATTGAAACAACAGCATATACATAAACACAAGTACATACTACCGATGAATGCCTACAAACCATACAAATATCACGATTCCGAGATCACTAGCAAAATACACGAACCTCATTAATGAATTTTACCTTTTAATTAACAGAGAAATATGACATGCCTTTATATGTAATACACTGATTTTCTTTTTCTCTTCACAGGTTTCCTGATTACTTCCTGGATCAAACAAACTATTGACGAAAAGAAAATAACCCACGCATAAACTCTTCTCCCTTTAATCTTTCTACGGCAGATGAAACTAGTAAATCAGTTAAGTTTACTGAAAGCAAAAGCAACAAAGAGAGGAAAATACGTAAGTTTGGATATATGTATGTAGGATATTAGCAAAATTCAACCATACATATTTTGCTCAAACAAAAAAGTTTCGTCAACACTCTTTTCAACATCATCATTATCAAGTCGACTCTATACATCAGGCTGAATTTTCCGTCAGTGGTTACTGAGAACAGTAGAAACGCATGTACCTACATACATGTTATGGTGAATGGTAGATACATATAAAAACATTATCGTGAATAGAAAATAAATACCTACGGGTACTCAAGCCAGAAAACTTTTACCTTGTTAGTTTGTGTATATATAGTGATTAATGACTTTTTTTTACCAGCAACTAATGTAAGGCAGTTTGGAATAGAATTTCAAAAAAAGGAGTAAACAATTCTTCAATTTCCTTTAGACTTATTCCGTTTATGCTGCCAGCCATTTCTATCAATTATTCAGTGTGGGAGGATAATTGTTGCGTTGGACGGAATGGCCGAGTTTCCGTAATAACAATACAAAATAGAGGTATTAACTTACAAAGTGTATGAACATTTATTGACGTGTTTGCTGCTACAACTCGAACGCTCGTGGCTCGTGTACAAAAAGGGTTCTTTTGTATAAATTACCACTAATAAACTATTCATATAAATAGATAATAGACTAGATTCAAGGTAACAACTATTATTTTGGAAGAGTATAATTTTCCTATACTTTGCGTCTCTCTTTGATCGTGAACTAAATTGAATTGTAAAAATACAAATAATAAAAAATACCATACGTTACATAGCTTCTTCGTCACGTTTATGAAACAACGTGTTACGGTTTCGCTGTCATGAATGTAAATACTAGCACAAAGGCATTTATGTGAGAAAATCTGTGTGGTATTTTGAGATTATGATTGTACATTGTACTTTAAGTATATCCTTTCGACAAATCTGGGCCACCACAGAGTCACGCGCAGTCCATTTGTCTTGCCGTGCTAACCCTTATTACCACAGAAAGAACCTTAACGG
>JAHZMZ010000124.1:0-30677 GCA_027743805.1 Lepidocyrtoides sp. E14
AGAAAAAAAACCAATGCGTATATTATGCGTGCGTGAAAACTTTTACTTTGTGTACAACTTTTCAAAGACAGCAAAAAAGTACGTAAGTCAGGCCTTGTGTGAAAGCAACTCTGTTAGTTGATCAGGTACATGGGCACACAAGAGATTAATTCTTTTCTGTAATGCCCCTCTGGTGCTAGTAACATTTTTCAGTTTGTGGACTTTTAAGTGAACAGCAGAGAGCTCAAAATTAGAAATTTAGTTACATGCAGTAAAAGTATGATCTCATTAATCACTAATTTTCTATATTACTTCTTTCTTACCATTTATTAACAACATATTTCAGATTGTCGCGATCGCGAATTCTGTAGTTAAAAATTTTTTCCAACTTGAACTGCTTAGCATATAACATACCTTCATCAAAATATCAGACGGCAGCAACAAATCAATTTTGAGACGAAATATATTATTATTAGAAAAACCCGAAAAACCTAGTTTTTTTACACCTAAACACTTTTGTTTCTAGCTTTTTATGTAAAAATATCCCATGTTGTTAATTAAAACGAATTCATTTCCTGTCGTTGCTTTGTTCATTCGCTTCGCTGGCCGGCGTATTTAATACATACGCTTGTTTCCTTCCAAACCTCATTAAGGCTTTTGCAAGGCCGACAGGCGGTAAAATACAGGCCATAGCTCATTGCTTTGTCGCAGCTCGTAGTTGTAAGTCAGAGGAGATTGAGAAGCTTTGTGTGTTTTCTCATCACCAGCCATCTCATGCATACCTATACATAATTTGTAGAGAAGCAGATATTACTTGAACACATAAACTATATTTATACCTACCCAAGTGTATGCAAGTAGTTTTTGTAAAGATTTATTGTAATGATATGGCTTAGTGAATAAGCTTGTGATCAAGTATACAAGTATATGAAAGCAGCCCCATCCCCAAGTTGGGTTCCTGTCGAAAAGAAAAATAGTCCTGGGAATTTCTCAAATACGAAAAAGTCTAATCCTCAAAGGTGAAGAAACACACTGATGTCCCTGTTACACAATTATAGGATAAGTGTTTTTTCCCCTTCTGCATTTCATTCCTTTTTATGATACCGTGCCACATGCTCAGAGAAAGTTGATTCCCACAAATAAGGCAAAAAAGAGTTTACTAATTGTTTGCAATTACTTATAGAGATGACTACCTAACTAAGTACACACTTGTACATTGAATGCTCCTGGGAAAATCCTCAAGATAAATGAAGGGAAGGGGAGAATAAAGAGTTATAAAAGGAGAGTGGCTGCACATTTTCTTTTTCGTTCTTTCACAGCACTAAAAAGCTGAGCAATAATAATGACAGTCGTAAATGGTTTGTTAGCATGGTCGCACCAATGGTGGTGGTGGTATAGTCGTAGCCTTTGTCGTCGTCATCCCCATCTTCTTCATCTGCTTTGTAAATTAACCACCATGTTCTTGGTTTCTTATATGTGCGTAATACAAGGAGAAGACTGGATCTCGTAAGAAAATGGATGTGCACATAATTGTGTGGGACGGAGAAAGAGCCGATTAAGGAAACGCCATACTCATAAAAATATGTAGTTAGCTGAAAAGTTATATTATGCTGTAGGAAAGGCTCTACTTGAGTTTTTATGTCTATCAGGGTTGAGCATTTAGGCATAGTCAGCAGCAGCATTTTATTTTTATGTGATAGCCAACACATTTGAAATAATTTCTTTATCTTACATTATTCCTTTCCCTCACTCTTTTTGCGTTTTTTCTCTTTTTCTGTAAACCAGGATTACAGCAGTAGAAATCTAAAATATTTGTTGGTCTAAAGGATATTAATATGGAAAAAGAAACAAAGAGCAAAAACAAGAAACTGGGACTTTTAATAATAAATCAATAGAAAGCGTGCATCAGTTGGTGATATTATTTATTGAAAATCCATTGGCATATGATACGGCACTTTTAATGATGCGTATGCCTATATATGTAAGTATTTTATAAATTCATTCATTAACCTTTTTTTTTACTTTCACAGCAGAACCAAAGACAGCCAGCCAGCCCGAAAAGCCAACGTGTCAGCTCAATACTAGTTCCATTGGGTGGTGACATCTGTCACAGTCTCAATCTTTTTTGTGTTCCGTCACTGAAGCCTGTTTTGTGGGCAGCTTCCATCTCAAGTTTTGGTTTATACGCCCCTGTCTTTCTTATGGTAAGTTTGCAAATGGGTGAATAAATTTGCTTTTTTATAGGATATTCAAGTGAAAAGAAATGCTGTCAATGGAAAAACGGAAATTAAATAAAAATCCAGCATTACCCTTTTTTGAATTTTGTTATTTTTCATTTTACATAGAGCATATTTATTCTGTAAAAAATAATTTCATCAAAAATTACAATAAAAATTCCAGCGGTAGCAGTTGCAATTTTTGGCTTTAGTGTCCTTCTGCCAGAACAACAACAGGTTGCTCTAGCCTTCTGTCCTTGTCTATTGTTCGCTACCTGTCAAGTAGACAAGTTTAACAAGTCAAGCACGTTATTGTGTCATGTAAACTATTTATTTTTTCTTGCTTGTCAGCTGTCCTCATTTTATCTGCACGGGTAAAAAAATACGACACCACAGTTTCCCTTTTCAGACATTTTTCGGTTTCTCATCATCGCCATCTTCCCGTTTTTATAAAGCTTGAAAAATGATTGTTTATCACATCATCGTTTTTTTTTGCACGAAAAAAAAGAACATCCGGAAACAGCTTTCTGGTATCATCATACAAAGCTTTCAAGATAAGGCGACCGAGTCAACCCTAACATCACACAATTCACGATACACTCACTTGCCTCTTTTATTCTAGAGGTTCATGTTTTGTAAATACACGCACAAGTCAAGCGCAAGCAGACAGCAAGCACCCTTCACCAGTTTCCTTTGCTTTACTATTGTCTTCAGATGACCTTTCTTATCATCATCACGTCATGATAGTGATGACGATGATGATTACATTGTCATATCACATCTCCGTTTTCTGTTAGTGAAAAATGATCCCAGTGTTGGAGAAGGCAGAGAGAGAGAGAGGATGTTTCCTAGAAGGACGATAAGAAGAGTCACACAAAAAATGTCGTTGTCCGCAAAAACTCCATTATTCTTTTTTTGATATTTTCATCTCCTTCAACGCTCTCTGATATGATACACGGCATAGAAAATCCCATCAAAAAGCTTAAAAAGCAATATATATATAAGGAATAGACAACGTGATGTTACCATCTCCGCTACGATAAATATGATGACATCGTCAAAAAATAAACTCGAGTGCATCTTGCTTTCTCTACAACACTCAAATGTAATAATATATTATGCCATAAGGTAGATTGTAGGGGATGATAGCTGACGGGGCTTTTTTCCTTTCAAGTGCTGTCAACTCAAAAAATGTATTTCAGTTGCTAGATATCTTTACCATTACTACATTACGAGGTACTTTTTAGTGCCATATTCAACTTATATGGTTATATACATAGATTTAATATAATATTTTATATCGACCACCACGTTACCACATCATTGTCCATGCGGAGTCGCAAGGGAAGTATTTTCATTTTTGCTTTATGCCTCGAGGATGTAAATAACTAAAATGAAAAAAGACGTTATCGAACTGCGATCTATATTTACCATCGAACGTTTTTTCCTCGTAAACGAAGAAGGATAATATGATGGTATTCAGATTGTTGCATTTGTAGGCAAAGTTTTTAATACTTTTGCATGCAATCGATTCACCCATCAAACAGTTGAGTTAGATTACATGGTTTGAGGTTCCTGAACAGGCACCTAGCACCTACACAATGCATAGATGCATGTAAAAATGTTCTCTTGTAGTTACTTCTTTAAGTCTGTTTTTTTTTAAAAAAAAGATGCACCTTGTGTCAAATCTGACACCCCTTTACATCCCGCCACACTATAGTGCCTGAGAGAAATGCATCTTACTTGACAGAAAACAGTGAAAGGTTTGAAGTGAAATCATCATTTATCCGTATGTATCAAAATGCAAATCTTGTGAGATATTGAGTCGAAAGAGAAATTTTTGTGGAGCTTTTCACATGTCAGAAAGAAAATGTACTGTGAGTGATAACTTATATGCATGCGTCACATATTAGCATATTGTAGTCTAATATTGAGTTATGGACTTGGATTTCAAAAATGCAGTTGCACCAATTTTTATACATAATATGCATCATGTCACGCCACTCCACATATAGGGATGAAACTAAGCAGTATGATTTTATTGTGCTTGTCTGATTTTGCCTTATTTTAGATTTTATCCAGTCACAAGTGAGTGGAAAAAGATTATTGAAAAACATAAAGTGACTTTGACTTTTTGAATGCACATACAATATACATGTTTTGTTCTCCCCAACTCCCAATACCGGCAGTTTTTCACTTGTCTAATAACATTTTCCGCCTGGTTTCATACTTTCTTGTTAGTCTGTCAACTTGTTAAGCATGATTGATGGAGGAATGTGTTTTGTGGTGTTGTTTTGTAGTACTATACGTGTGTGTGGGGTGATGATTACAATGGCTTTTGTTATTTGGCAGATAATAAATAGCATCAGTGAAAGAATGTACAGTGCCACGTTGATACTGCTGTTTGAAGTACTAAAAGTTTTGTAAAAAGTGTTTTGTGGGGAGCAATGATCTGAAAAATGAGGAAACGCAGTGAAAAGGATGTATGGAAGCATCAAGTGAAAAGTGGTGAACTATGTACTGGGAATAAAGTACAAAAGTGAAAATACGCATCACTTTGAGCAATTTACCACGAATATTTTTCCTAAAATACTGATGGAGTTTGTTTTGGAAAAATTGATCTCGTGTTTTGGTGGCTATTGACTGGCTCTTATTGTTTTAAACCTTTTTCATGTTTACATTTACAAAAGTAGCTTATAATGTACGTTTTCATGCAAAAATAATGATATTTGATGATGACGAACGAATTTTGATTCTATGATATTTTGCAGTCGGATTTTGGAAGAAGTGAAGGTCTTTCGGGTGGCTCTTTGTTACTCCTCCAGACTCATCTTGGACTGGGCCTATCATTAGGTGTGATCTTGGGTGCTATTTTGACATTGAAGAAGTTTCAGTGTTGTCACGTTTCGCCGAGAATGTTGTGTTGTTGTACATGTGTTCTTACAGGTAAGATGAATAATATGTCATGATGATGATATTTCAAATTAATATTTCTGCAATCATAAATGCATCGGTTTTAACCATTTGTTTCAATTATTAAAATTTTCCGCAGGATTATCTATGATAGCAATCTCGTCTGTTAAAGGATATTATGGATATTCGTTATCCGCTTGGATATATGAGATGATATTTCAAATTAATATTTCTGCAATCATAAATGCATCGGTTTTAACCATTTGTATTAATTATTAAAATTTTCCGCAGGATTATCTATGATAGCAATCTCGTCTGTTAAAGGATATTATGGATATTCGTTATCAGCTTGGATATATGGTATCGCATTAGGTAAGCTGATTCCCATTAAAATTTTTTCTACAATTTTCAATGCATTTTGTTCCGATTTTTGAGCGTTAGTTTGAAGAATCCTTGCATTTTGTCTGCTATGAAATGGTGTACCAAATTAATTGACTCATGGTGTACTCCAGTGAATGCCATATGGCGAAATATTAAAACTATTATGATGAATTTTATTGCATGCATCTTATTGGAAATGAACCTATGACTTAATTTCAATTTAATTCTTCTTTTTCAGCTTTACACTTTTGCTTGTTTGTTTTTTTGTCGATTGAGAAATTAGTAGGTAAAGCCTTTTCAGGATTAGTGCTACCATGTACAGTAAACCTGCTATGAGAGCAAAGACTATAAATACTACAAAGAGCCAAATGTCAATTTGACGCTTAACCCACCAGGGCTGCTCAACACTAGGAGGGCGGAGATAGTCGTTAGTGTCATTATGTCTAAGAATGAATTCTGTCCACCATAAGGCTGTCTGCGTAGCTGACATGGGGCGATCTTTAAAAATTGCCGTCAGTTTCTGCATTGCCAGACGATATCTGGGGAGAAATTAAGATTTTACACTTGATGTAGTAATTGCGAAAAATTAAATAAGTATGGATGTACTTTGCAGAATCAGCTCACTTTGGGTTGTACACAATTTCATTGATAGCATTCTCCAATTCATGGCTTTTCAGAGTTGTGATTTCTAACTTTATTCCGGCCCCTTTAGTAGTCACACTTGCCCCATTCATATCCTGCTCTGCAAGAATGGGTATTGAGATTACAGGAACAGAGAAATGTATGGCTTCCGTAGTGGATCCAAGTCCTGAGTGGGAAATAAAGGCTTTAATCTGTGGATGAGCTAATAAGCTCTTTTGCGGAGCCCATTTTGTCACAAGAACATTAGTAGGCAAGCCTGTGCTAATTTCCGTTCTCGAGACGAAAATGAATTGAATTTGAGGAAAGATTTCAATTGCTTTAATGAACTCTAATTGAACAGCCACATCAAAGTTGGGAAATTCAGCAACAGTTCCAAAGGAAATGTAGATAAATCCTATCTTTGATTTGCTAATAAAATCTTCAATATTCTGAAATAAAACAAAAAATAGCTGCATTAAGTTACATTATTAAATAAATATATCAACTAGATCAAGGTTGTTTCTTTATTATTTTTATTATTGCCTTTGGAATTGGTTTGAGGTTTGTTGATCCAACTGCAACGCCTCCAACCGCCACCACATTTGGTGGCAATGACCTCGCATGGTCCAGCGTGAAATGTGTAGTTATCATGACAAGACTAGCATTCTTTTCAATCTCAGTAAACGGAGGAATTTCCTGCACTTCCAATCCTTTTCTACTAATCTCTTCCAATTTTGGGAGATACGAGTACTCCCTTATCACCTTCCAAACGAGAGGCGTCATTGCATTCACAAATCTTTCAAGAAAACTCATTTTCTTTCCAGGAGGAAAGTTGTACATGATCTCACTCACTGAAGAACTTTCATCTGGCAATCCGTGAGTGTCGTAGTACCAGCTCATTGTGAGGGTGGTACTGTACACAATCAGCTTCGCATTCCAGTAATGAACCATTGAGTAAACGCACTCGTTCATTAGACCATCCATAATCACCAAATCAAACTGACTGGATTTCAGCCAGGAAACAAATTCAGAGTCAGAATAAAGGGACTCACACGATAACACACCTAAGTCAAGCAACTCGAACCACATTCTCACCATTTTTCTGTTTTTACGAATGTCGTAAAAACTCATGTGTTCTTCCCATGGACCCATTTTTTCCTTCCATACTTTTGGCGTGTAGTCTTTCACTCGTGGATGAGGGTCCTTAATTTCATAGGGGGATAAGTAGGTAAGCTTGTGTCCGTTGTCGGACAGCGCTTCTACCAATGGCCATAAAGAAATACGCTGACTGTAAGATCCTACTATTGCGTAAATGAGGATATTTTCAGTAGAAACTTCAGTTGGTCCAAAATTATAATTTCCACCGAGAAGTAATAAAACTAAAAAGAGGACAGGAATTGAAGTTCTTGAAATCGCTAATTTGGTTGTAGTATGCACAAACATTTTTATAAAAAATGGTGTGAATAAATTCAAGGCTATTTTGCTGATTTCTATTATTGAGGTTATTGATTTAATATTTTAAAATTCTGAAAACTGACTGTCTCTTTGTTAGCTGGTCAGTTCCCAATTCCAAACCTGCAAAAAGTCAAGTCGATGATTCTAAAGTGTATGGTGGTGGTATGAGAAATGCTGCTTAATATATATATGCAAGCAGTTTGTACAAGTGAGCTTGATTCCGTAGGTTTTTAACACTCAGTCAGCTTTGATTTGTTCGTTTTGTTGTTGTTGTTGTGCTATTATGGACGTATCAGTAATCAGTAAGAGATATTAAAACATTCAGCGCAAGTCAGTGCTCGGCATGGTGTGAATTGTGTTTGCTTACCTTGATAGTCAAAATATGCTAACACTTCAAGTGAGAACTGTGAGATAATATTTTCTGCGAATCTTTCGACTAACTGGAAAGCTATGTATACTTTCTAAGCAATGTAATAATCCCACCAATTACACTTTGCACGAGAGGTGTGGATGAATTATGCGTGAACCTATTATGGAAAAAACGGTAGGCTGACATATGAGTGCAAGACGAACTAAAAAAGCAAACATTCTAATGTTTAGTTTATTATATGAATCCTAAGAGTAATAATTATTTATTATTACTCTTAGTATGAATCCGTCAATACCAGAACCCGATCTCGACATATATACATAATATGTACATAAGTAGCATTTTGAATATTTTTTTACATCTTTTAATTTCTTTTTAGCTTATTCTTTTTTCTGTACTTTGGAACTAGAGCGCTTGCCAGTAGAGAAAATCAATGAAATAAGTTTCTTTCCAACCAGATACATAAGATAAAGAGAAACTGAAACAATGACAATTACTAGGGCCGCAGCAAACAGCCAAACATCAATTTGCCTTTTGACCCACCATGGTAAACCCACGCTAGGAGACTGCAAATATTGGTTAGTATTCTCATGGCGAAGAACAAACTCAATCCACCACATCGTCGTATCTAAAGCTGACATTGGACGGTCTTTAGAGAACATAGATAGTCTTTCCATTGCAGTCTTATACCTTTTTTGAAAACCAAAGACCATGTATCATTATGAAATTTGTATTTTGGTATTGTGTCTCCCGGTATGGAATTTTTTTACTCACTTTGGGTTGTACACAATTTCGTTTATAGCGTCTTCCAATTCTTGTCGTTTCAAAGTGGTAATTTCCAATTTTATGCCTGCATCTCGCGATGCAAGACAATCAGCATTCATGTCTTGTTCGGCCAAGATGGGAAAGGAGATTACTGGAACAGCAAAGTGTATAGTTTCCGCAGTGGAGCCCATGCCGGAATGTGTAATAAACGCCTTTATTTTTGGATGGGCTTAATGAAAAGAGGAAAATCATTTTTTCTTTGAAAAGATCATAAATAAGTTACTTTCACAGACTTGAATGTACTTGTATATTACGTAAATTCTGTTGCATACCTAGCAGACTCTGTTGTGGAGCCCATTTCGTCACCATTACATGCTCTGGTAACGTTGCATTAATATTAAACGTTGATTTCCAAACGAACCGAATATCCGGAAAGCTACTTATGGCTTGGATGAACTCATTCTGAGTTGCTAAATCAAAATTAACGAACTCTGCAACTGTTCCAAAGCTGATATAAATGAAACCATTTTTTGATTTACGTATGAATTCCTCCATTTCCTTGAAAAAAAACCCAACAAAAATTACATTATTTTGGCATTTTCTTTCAATGAAAGGAAAAAAATGAAATGTTTACTTTTGGTAATGGCTTCTGCTTGTCTGCAACCACAATTCCACCGATGGGAATAACATTCTGGGGAAATGACCTTGGATAATCAAGAGTATAATGTGTTGTCAAAAAAGTCAGACTTGCATCCTTTTCCATTTCACTAAACGAAGGAATCTCGTCCAACCCCAAACCTTTCTTTGAAACTTCTTCCATTTGTGGCAAATGTAGGTACTCCCTGCGCATAATCCAAAATAGTGGAACCATTGCATTGGCAAATCTCTGCAAAAAACTCATCTTCTTCCCAGGTGGGAAACTGAGCATGAGGTCGGTCACAGATGAACTCTCATCGGGAAATCCAAACTTATCATGAAACCATGCATATGTCGTAGACGTTCCATACATGATCATCTTAGCTTTCCAAAAGTGAACCATTCCAAAGGCGCACTCATTAAATAAGCTGTCAACAATCACGAGGTCAAACTTGCTTGATTTTATCCATCTCACAAATTCTTCGTCTTGGTACAATGTCTCACAAGCCACAACGCCAAGAGATGGAAAGGTAAACCAGGATTTTATTATGCCTTTGTTTTTTCGCACATCGTAGAAGCTAAATTGATCTTCCCAAGATCCAAGTTTTTTCTGCCAAAGCTTTGGAGCGTAGTCATGTATCTTTGGATTGGGGTCTTTACTATCAAAAGGGGACAGAAAGGTAACATTATGACCTCTGTCTGCCAAACCTTCTATCATGGGCCACATTGTAATACGCTGACCTAATGTAAATAAATATGTATAAGGACTTTTTTAAATTTTAAAAAAATATTGAAAAAATAAGATTTAAAAAATATTAAATTCAGAACATTACTATACGATCCAAGGATCCCATAGACTAAAATATTTTCCCCGTTCACAAGACTTTTCCCTTCATAATGAATCCCAGCGGTAATTAATAACAATAGTCGCAGGGGAGAGAATAAGCCGCATTTCTCCATTTTATAACAAGACCTCTGATGTAATATGTAATGTTTACAGCAAAGATGATTTCTTTCTTTTCAAAAATACTAAACTGCACACATTTTTTTGTGAAATTTCTCAACTTTAGCTTACACACTCAAGTGTTAAGTCCGAGCCAACCTGTGGAGTTAGTATAAGTATGTAGTGAATTGCTTAAATCACAGTAAAACTGATCGCCTCAAAATGTGCAAATCGTGAGAGAGAAATGATGGAATCTACTCGTTAATAATAACTATGTCAGTTGAAGCAAGTAGATACGTAGCAGACATGCTACAAGATTTATCTTACTTTTTATTGAAGTTTTTATGCATACAGAGTCTGCTTCCTTACTATTGTTAGAGACTCTAAGCTAAGCTTTGATTGAATTGCTTTTTACGGCAATTATTTCATAAGGAGAGTGCGATTTCAGTCCAGACTTCTGATATGGATTATTCGCGTAACATAGAAAGCTACCCGAATGGGCAGTTGATAGGTAAATCGAGATACCATTTTTTCCTGATGGAGTTTTTACAAAGACTTGTTATGCAAGAAAATACATTATCTACAAATACTACTTATTATGCACACATATACCCAGGCATGCATGTTTATCTTTGTATGCAATACTTGTTCAAACTGTTCAGTTTATACATGAGCATGGACCAATTAAAATTAAAGTAAAATGTCCTTTATCAAATGACCAGTTTATTATTATGAAAATGTGTAATACAAGTCAAGTATCATTTAATGAGACTTTAGTTTTGATTGCTTATTTTTTCCGCGTTTCGCGCTATCAGAGGAAAACAGTGCTTTCAAGACTGATTGTATAATCAAGTAAACTAAGGCCAAAGAAACCGATAAAGTTAGCAATAAACAGGCACCAATTGTTAACCACACATCTATTTGTCGTCGCTTCCACCAAGGTTGACGAATACTTAGGGGTATCAGATAATCATTTGAATTGTCATGCCTCAGAATGTATTCTATCCACCACACACCATTATCAACTGGTTTAGAGGGGCGGTCTTTGAATGCATCTGAGAGTTTCTTCATGGCAATGCGATACCTGAAAATACAAACGACAATAAACAATAGTATTTTTTAGCACAATGAGCAAACCAACCCATCTTAGAACCGACCAGTCATGCAATATATTCATGCCTTTGGTTTGTCCCATGTCTTACTTGCTATTGTTTAAAATTTCAGATATTGCATGTTCCAGTTCATGTTTTTTCAAAGTGGTGATCTCCAACTTAATTCCAACTCCCCTAGATTCAAGGGAATTGGCATTCAGATCCTGCTCCGCTAGCACAGGAATAAGAACTGATGGCACAGCAAAGTGAACTGCTTCTGTTATGGATCCCATACCACAATGCGTGATGAAGGCTTTAATTTTAGGATGACCTAGAAATTTTTGATATTTCAAATATTCCTTATCAATAACAAGTAGTTATTACACTAGTACGAACTTTATTATGATGGTATACCTAAAACGGTTTGTTGTGGAGCCCATTTGGTAATCATAACGTTTTTGGGCAATGATGCATTAATCTCAGTAGACGACTTCCAAAGAAATTTGATATCGGGAAAGGACTCCAAAGCTTTAATAAATTCAATCTGAACATCCTTTTCAAAGTTGGTAAACTCGGCCACTGTTCCAAAGCTAATGAAAATGAATCCGGATTTGCTGGAATTGATGAAATCTGTCATTTCCTAAATTAAATTACCCGTTTAATTAGTATTTTGTCGGTGTAGTTTGTGGCAAAAATACAATAAAATTACCAATAAGACTTATATCTATACAAACCTTTGTCAATGGTTTTGCTTTATTAGCAGCTACAGCTCCTCCGACAGGAATAACATGTGGAGGAAGTGATCTAGGAAGATCAATGGTAAAGTGTGTAGTAAGTAAAACCAAGCTTGCCTGCATTTCAATTTCCCTAAAACTTGGAAGCTCCTCCTTTTTCAGCCCCAAGCCTTTTCTAGTTATTTCTTCTAAAACCGGAAAATATGTGTAGTCCCGCTTCAAGTGAAATAGGACTGGACTGATGGCGTTTTTCACTCTTTGAATAAAGGTCATTTTTTCACCAGCGGCGAAATCGAAAATAACATCAGGAATTGTTGATGTTTCATCGGGAAGACCATAAGCCTCTGGAACCCATGGGAAAACTGTCGATGTCCCATAAACGACTAGTTTTGCATTGAACATGTGTACAAGTCCATACGCGCATTCGTTGACAACATATTCCATAATGACAAGGTCATATTTTGCAGTTTTAACCCAATTCACAAATTCTGGATCAGAATATAAAACCTCGCAGGCTTGAACTCCCATGTCTTGTAAGTTAAACCACATTTCTGGACTACCACTGGCTTTTCGAATATCGAAAAATTTCACGTGATCTTCCCACGGCCCCATCGCTTTCTTCCATTTCTCTGGAGTGTAATAATTTATTTTCGATTTCGTTTTTGGATCCTCCTCAAAATTGTCATAAGATGAGAGAAAGGTAACGCTGTGACCTTTCTCTGCCAAGGCTTCCATCAATGGGAAGATGGAAATCCTGGTACTATGAGTGCCGACGGCACCATACACCAATACATTGGCTGCTTGTGAACATTGAAAGTGACTAGAAAAGACGACATGTATTAATACAGTGGTTATGACTCTATTGTAGCCTCCCATCGTCCACAGTCACCACAACCGGTACAACCGATTTCAAATTGTCACAGTTTTATATATTTGCAGCAAATCAGTTTTATGGTGGAGAAACGCTTGACAGCTTTGACAAGTCGAAAAGTCACTATGCGAATGGACGTCTTGAATCAAACCGTAGTCACATACGGCCACTTTTTAAATTATATGCTTCATTGCTACATGGTTGAACTAGGTATGTATATATCCAACAACTATTAAAAGGTTGTTTAATGGGTAAAGCCTTTTAATGAAATCATTGTCTTCCAGCTTTCAGAACTACTGAGAGAATGCAACATTTCAATAACTGACAACATTATCAGAACATTTATGCAACAGTTCATATACATATAAGTAAAATGTAATGTGTACTTTTACAGACAGATAGGTATTATTACTAGGTTTTAATCTGCTATGTGTTCTAACTTCAACTTCAAAATCAAGGTTCTTCCCATTATTTCAAAGTATTTCTACTCAAAGATCTCAAGGCCATAGTTTTAAACTCATCAGCTAATACTGAAAAGCACTATTAGATCTAAGGCTAGCTGAAAACGTGAAGAAAATGTACATCCCCATAATGTGCATGATACAATGCAAGCATGATGCATGAGCTGAGCTACATGATTAATTCATAATTGCGTGTCTGCAACAACTACAACCACGTGTGGGCTTAAATGAAACTGGATTTTTTTCACTACAGGAACCACTAACCACTTTTTCTTCTCATTGTATTTACCATTTGCTCACAATGATGCATGAATTTATGTCTCTTTTATTCCATGCTAGATGGATAATCCTCTTTAGGTTCAAGGTAAAATTTATTTCGTGGAGAGAGAAGTACAATTATTACTATTAACACAAAAACAGCTAATGTCATATTATTACATAACATCATATTATCATCAAATGAGTTGCGAGAGATGAAGTAAATAAATTAAAACCACATTAAAGTGTGCATTGCACAAACAAGCTGTTCAATTTTTCTTTACTTTCTTGGCACTTGTGTTACTGCTGCCACTATCAATCTCATGCGTGAAGAGTTTTTTCCACAATATCTTTAAAATATTTTTTAAAGCGTAAAGTAGACTGCTGATTATTAGTAAAGTAACCAACAAGATGACTAGCCAGACGTCTAATTGTCTCCTCACCCACCAAGACTGGTTAGCATTGAGTGGTCTAAGAAATTCTGTCAATTCAGAAGTGTCATGCCTCAAGACGTACTCGGTCCACCAGAGCGCAGTTTGTAAAGCATTTTGGGGTCGCTCTCTGAAGAGTTGCGATACTTTCAGCATGTTTTGTCGTATCCTGAGCCATTGCATAACATGAGAATGAGGCAGACGTTTGAGAAGTAAGAAAATGAAAGAAAGATAAAGTGGGCACTTGTCATAAAACTTGAATTCATTCAAAACTCTCGTAAAATAGATACATATAGGTATTAGGTATAATGTATGTTATATGGTGTTTGTTTAAAAATCAAATACCGAGATGTTGTGGTAATATCTCGAATAGCATTCTCAAGTTGTTCTGCTTTTAATTGAGTTATCTCCAACTTGACTCCAATTTCTTTAGCTTCCAGCAAATTAGCATTATGGTCTTGCTCTGCAAACAGGGGAAATGAGATCAAAGGCACTCCGTAATATATTGCTTCATTAATTCCTCCAAGACCAGCATGTGTTATGAAAGTCTTTAATTTAGGGTGAGCTGTAGAAACAGAATATTGAGAATCAAAATTACAAAAGTTCAACTATGAACTTGTGTCATTTTATTTATTTTTTATTTATTTACATACCAAGTAGACTTTGTTGCGGCACCCACTTTAAAACTAAAAAGTTTTTGGGTAATTCAACTCCAACTCCCTTTGTTGCCTTCCAAATGAACTGATATTGAGGAAACTGTAGTAATCCATTGACAAAGGCATCTCTGGTGTCCTTATCCAATGCCGAGAACTCGCCGACAGTTCCAAAGCTGACGTAAATGAATCCATTTGTTCCTCTATCAATAAACTCTTGTATTTCTTTCGGAAGAGGTTGCAACTTTCCTGCTAGTGCTAGTCCTCCAATGGATACAACATTTGGAGGGAGTGCTCGAGCAAACTCTTGGGAGTAATGTGTTGTAATGAACGTCAGACTCGTGTTTTTCTCGAGATCAGAAAATTTGGGTATACTATCTAGACCCAAACCTCTTTTTGTCACTTCTTCCAACTTTGGCAAGTACCACAGTTCACGAATCATTTTCCATACTATTGGCATAATGGCATTGACTGCTCTCTGAAGAAAATTCATTCCTCTCGTTGGTAGCCCCAAAGCACAATCTGTTACTGCCCATGAACTATCATCAGGTATTCCAAAAATCTCATAAAACCAGGGGAATAGTGTTGAGGTACTGTAAACAATCGTTTTTGCTTGGAATGCATACGCCAGTCCGTAAGCGCAATCATTGACAAACGAGTCGATGATGACCAAGTCAAACTTTGAACTTTGAATCCACTTTAACACATCTGGATCCTCGTAAAGCTTCTGGCAAACTTCAATTCCAAACTGTGGAGCACCTAGCCAGAATGGTATAAGCATGCCATTTTTTCTCATTTCAATCATGTCCATCTGGCCTTCCGCTTCAGACCACCATATTTTCAACTTTTTAGGAACAAAATCAAATACTCCGGGGTGTGAACTTTTGGGTTCGAGAGCAGATATGAAGGTAACATTATGACCTTTGTCGGTAAGCCCTTCCACCAATGGCCACACTGATATACGCATACTGTAAGAGCCACAACCCAGGAAGAACAGAATATTTTTAGACTTTGTTGGTTCTGAAGTACTGCCATAGCTCGCCTGGGTTAACAAAAGTATCAAAGAAAATACTAAAAATAATAGTTCCGTTTTATCCAGCTTCATGATGGTTCTTTCCAAATTTTTATTTATGCACAAAACCTCTTCAGCGAGCATGTACAGATCTTACACAAGCAACTGACCAGTTAGCTTAGCTAACTTAGCTACCTAATCGTTTCTTCAACCAGTACAGTTTGAAAGAATTGACAATTTTACAGTGTTTCCATCTTTATCCATCCATCCATGTGCTGCCAGTGATGTTGGTTTCGTCGTATATTGTATACGCAAGTTTCTGTTACTAGTCATATTACTAATATATATCCTATTTACGGTGCATGCGAAGCGAAATTTTTCATAACATTGAGCATAAACTAAAAGCAATTAACAACAACAAGTCAAGCTCTCACCAACAGACACGTCCTCGACTACAATGTTATTCAGCGTTTAGATATATGACGATGGTACAATATGATACATGTTATTGATAACCTTGGCTGGACAAATGTTAGTTTTTATTCCATTAACTTGACAAGTGCAACACTACTCCAAGTTCCACTTGTTCCACAGAAAGACATAACATTACATACGATGATGAAGTATTTTTTTTTGTAAATCATAAGCAAGCAATTCATGAGTTGAAATATTGAAAGTAACAATATAATGATGATAAGAATAATTTTAACTTTTTTGTGTAAATATGCTTGAGCAACGTTTCATCAAGTAGATCTTTTAAATAGGTTGGTCGGGCTTACTTGCATCATTTATATATAACGAAACATTTATTAGTTTATCCAATAAATGTGTGTTGAATCGGTAATGCAAAACACGGATATTGTTCATTATCAAACGATACAAGTTTTTATTTTACATATTGTGTAAGCATGTATTAATTTTTTATTTAAGCTCTACAGTTTAAAACATCAATTAAAATGATATTTACAGCTTTGAACAATGTAAAATAACGATTAAAACATTTTTTATTCACAAATTAAATGGGAAATTAAATTTTTGATCAATTAGTATTTCAAATCAAATTTTTTCTTACAATATATTAGTTTCAAAAATTAGGCAGCAAAGAATACAAAGTAGATTTGGTTGTTCTTTTACAGCAACATAAAATATGACAATAACAGTAATACTAATAAAATCACCAAACATTACATTTTGAATTGATAAAAAGCGTCACCGTCCACCGTTAAATTATAGGAACCTTGTCATGAGTCAACTGACCGCAATACTGATAGTAGTTGTCCACACTCCTGAAAATAAAAGGATTTGTAATGCAGCCATCGTCAATCGACGTTAGTATAGTCAGTGCAATAACGATTATGAGAATTAAAAAGATAGTTGATTTGCTGAATATTTTCTCAAAAGTCCAAATCCAGAACTCCTTCCGACTTTCAGTCTGTTTTAAATTTTCTGGTGCCGAGTATCGAGCCACAAGATAGTTGTCACTTGACGGTTCCATAAGTTGGGAGGAGTTGGGGCAAAATGAAAATTGGGATGAGATAAGTTGCTGTTGATCAAAACATTCCTCTTCACATTGAGTTGCAACATCAAACCGCTCAACGACATTTCTCATCAACGGTAGTTGTTGTTGCGCTTCACCAGCTTCAAGCAATTCTGTTTCAATATCGTCAGAACATGAGTAGCCTCTCAGAAATAAATCATCAAAATGCTTTTCTGTAAATGTGTGAGAAAGAGTAGTAGAATCAACAGTGTGGGGTGCTTGTAGATGCAGATTACCATCTATTGCAGCAAACTCCTCAGCACAAGACATTGCTGATTGAAGCCCCAAACTCTTGATTTTGATTTGCTTTAATTTAGAATATTGATGTTCCAAGTCATCAACTTTTTGATTCAGTTCGTCAATGGTGTCGTTAAGAGAAGTTATACGAGCATTTAGATACTTTTCTCGGTTCTGCCATTGCACGTTGGCTAGCTTAGCTTCAGTTTTGGCTTTACTCATTTGTTCATTCATGGAGGCTGTCAGTTGCAAAGACTTTTGTACTTCTTCCTTTAAATAAACATTTTCACTGAGAAGCTTTTTCCTTTCCTTGTGAAATGCTGACAATTCATTTCCAAGCTGAGAAAACTTGTTGCTCAACGATGAATTTCTTCCTTCTAAGTCAGCAATTATTTCAGTTTTTTCGTCCAGCTCTCGTTCTAGTCGTTTTATACGTTCTACTTGTAACTTTAATTCCGACGACTTCTTGTCGAGTGCTTGCAAAACGTTGCAGTTTTCATCCTGTGCAGCCGTTACATGATTTCTAAGAAGTACATTGTCATCGGCGACTTTATGTAGCTGTAGTCTCAAATCCGAAATTTCTGTACGCAAAAGTTTTACTTGTTGTCTCTCTACACATTCCATTTCTACTTCCCCAGTCTCCAGATAAGATTCATCAATCTGGCTTTCACATAACTGCCTGTCATTGCCATCTTCATTGCTGCTGCATTTATTGCTATTGTCTTCTAGATATGTAGTGATCCCTTGCGTAAACTTTTCCAGACTAATTTCTGGATCTTCATTATTGGGATCCAACTCACGTTTCAATTCCATCAAAGGTCCACTTCCACCACTACCATCGTCATTATCTCCACTTGAATCCGAAGCCATCGTCTGTAGCTCTTGCAAGGTATTAACCAACACAGACACTTTGACTAGTCCAACTTCTTTAGGATCACATCTTGTAAATAAGGAAGAAAAATAGTATGATGCGTCTGCCTCCTTCAGGTCCATTGTGCCCTGGTTATTTTCTCTGTAAAAAGCACTCTGCTGAAAGTCACCTAGTTGGGCAGGATAAGCACAGAGATCTAAGAAACCAAATCCACTCTTTGGTTGTCGATGCCGCCTTCGTCCACAAGCCACATACACTGTGGAAATGCCCCTGGCTTCATAAAAGACTACGTTTTGATCTTTCAGTATCAACAGTGCTCTTACCTTGTCTTTTTTCTGTCATCACTTATACCTGGCTACCCACGAAAACTATAAAAATTGAAACAAAAATATACAAACGATTTTGATATATTAAAGTCGACTCAATTTCAAAACGTTTTATAAAAATTACTTACATAAAAATTAATTAGCCCTGAAATACCCCTGAATCTCTTTCCACCTCACCTGAAGTCACTCCCCAGAGTGGTCAACAGGCAACCACAACGTTGCCCCTTAGCGGTGGGTTAGATTGAAGGCAATGTTAGCACATGAGGAGGAGGAGGAGGAACACTTGCTTTTACTGCGTTTTGAATTTGCTTGTACATTTTTTTCAATTTGTTTTGAAATCACACTTTTAAAAATGGCGCGCCGCCACAGGGGAATTTTCAAAAGAACGCAATATAAGTGCATCAAAATACAACTGTTAAAATGAATGATTCGATTGATGATGTTTTACGTGTTTTGTATGAAATTTATTTTTATGCCATATGCGTGTATGAGTTCTTTTTACAGAAAATCGGGATTTACATGCATTTTATTTCGTTGAAAGAATGATTTTTTAAATTTAAAATCCGTAGTATTAAGCAAAAATATATTTTCAATGCACTTTTTCCTTCTCTAGTGATAATTGCCTATTTTTAATGATACTCTTTTCACTCGTTGGTAGCAGCATCTTTAAAAGTTTACGGCTAAAATAAACGATAGAAAGAGCTAGGAGTTGTACTGTTATAAGCAGTACTAGAGCAATAGTTATCCACACGTCGAGCTGTCTTCGCTTCCACCACGGTTGACGAGCACTCGGTGGAACAATGAAGGAGTTGATGTTTTCGTGCCTTAGAATATACTCGATCCACCACACTGCGTTATCAAGAGGTGGCGTCTGGCGATCGTTGTAAATTGCCGTTAGTTGCTTCATAGCCAGACGATACCTAATGAGGGATCGATAAGAAAAGCATGATGAAATTGGGGTGCCTACTTACTGGGTGCATTATACTTGAATGTTATGAGCTCATCTTACTTGGGGTTATTCAGAATTTCAGAAATTGCTCGTTTTAACTCATGCTCCTTCAAAGTAGTGATTTCTACCATGATTCCTGCGCCTCTGGAAACGATAGCGTTTGCATTGAAATCTTGTTCTGCAAGAACTGGAATGCAAATCACAGGGACAGAGTGATGAATGGCTTCTACGGTGGAGCCCATACCAGTATGTGAAATGAACGCCTTTAGTTTGGAATTAGCTATTGAAAAATAAGATTCAGGTTTACTGGCATACTCTCAGAATACGTATATACTAAGGGTATGCTTTTTCCTGTTTGAATTATCATATGCACGATGTTAAATAATATACTAATATTTTTTAGCTCTTACCTAAAATGGTTTGCTGGGGTGCCCATTTAGAGACAAAGATATTTCTTGGTAAAGTTCCATTATTAATTTCCTTTGAGGACGCCCATACAAAATTCATGGTGGGAAAATGAGCTAATGCATTTATGAATTCTTGTTGAACTGAGTCATCAAAAGTTGTAAAGTCGGCAACAGTACCAAAAGCGATATAAATGAAACCAGATTTGCTAGATTGAATGAAATCTTCCATATCCTAGAATATATGACAAAATGTAAATATAAGTGAGCATTGTAATAATATAATATCCTATGCTCTTTTCATACTTTTGGCAAGGGTGTCTTCTTTTTTGTCACTGCAATCCCTCCAATCTGTTTCACATGAGGAGGGAGAGATCTAGCATAGTCGAGTGAAAAATGAGAGGTCAGCAGTATCAAACTAGCACTCGCTCCAACATCCAAAAATCCTGGAAGCTTTTCATTATCAGCGGAAGTAATTCCTAATCCCTTCCGGGTGATTTCTTCTAGTTTTGGCAAGTACTCATATTCCCAGGTCACGGCAAAAATAAGTGGGCAGATTACATTTATAAATCTTTGATAAAAACTCATCTCCTTCCACGGAGGATAATTCAAAATGGTATCCGACACTGACGAAGTCTCATCAGGAAGCCCATACTGATCCATCATCCAAGGAAGCACTGTTGTCGCGCTGTAAATTACCAGTTTTGCATTCCATAAACGGACAAGTCCGTAGGCACATTCGTTTGCACTAGCCTCCATAATAACCACGTCAAATTTGGGCGAAGTTTTAATTAGTTCCAAAAATTCGGGGTCAGAATATAGTGTTTCACAAGACAGCATTGCCATGTTCCTTAAACCGTACCACATCATTGGTAGCATGTTATTCTTACGTATGTCGTAAAACCCCATTTGCTGATCCCAATTCCCCAATACGTCTAGCCATTTTTGTGGTATGAATATCTTCACTTTGGAACGTTTCTCTGAATCTTCACCACTTGCAAAGGAAGACAAATATGTCACATTATGGCCTTTATCGGTCAATGCTTCCATCATGGGCCACATGGTTATTCGGGTGCTGTGACTGCCGATTAATCCGTACACCAAAATGTTTGCCGAGTGCGCACATTGTAGATAATTACAGAGAGCAACTGCTATTATTATTGGAGATAAAGTTAAAGTTAGTTTGCAAATCATACTTTCTAAATAAATTAAGACATGTATCCAGCTTATTTGATTTCCAAACTGCTAAAATTGTCGCAATACTGCAATAAAATGAACACAAATGTTATGTTGTTCTGATAAAATCCGTGCAGCGACTGACTGACAATTTGCTATAATATGTAACTCTTACAAAAGTCTTCAATTTTCTCACCTTGTGATCAATTCATTGGTTGTGTGCTATTGAGTCGATCGGCCTCTGTGACTTGAGCGATTATTATCAATTTTATAATTCATTAATAATAATAAGCGGGGAGGTATGCCTACGCCGCAAAGAATCTGATTTTTATTGTGGTGATCCTGGTTTTGTTAAAATGCTTTTACTGCTGTAAATTATATTCTCCAGCAGAATAGAATTTTATTTTCTCCTGTGAATAACTGCAATAAAATAAACACAAATGTTATGTTGTTCTGATAAAATCCGTGCAGCGACTGACTGACAATTTGCTATATGTAACTCTTACAAAGTCTTCAGTTTTCTCACCTTGTTATCAATTCATTGATTGTGAGCTATTATTGAGTCGACCTGCCTCTGTGACTTGAGCGATTGTTATCAATTTTATAATTCATTAATAATAATAAGCGGGGAGATATGCCTACACCGCAAAGAATCTGATTTTTATTGTGGTGATCCTGGTTTTGTTTAAATGCTTTTACTGCTGTAAATTATATTCTCCAGCAGAATAGAATTTTATTTTCTCCTGTGAATATGAAAAGGTAAGCTGTTCAATACATTGCATCATTATCTGTAAATATATGCATCATTCTTATTGCATTTTATCGCCTATTCCAGCATTAAAAGTTGGACACGAGAAGAAGAGTACAATGCAATGTCCAAAAAATACAATGTTAGATAATATGGAGTATGTATAGGCTGTTAGATGATGACATTCAAGAAATTCTACGTTTAAAAGGACGTCCACTTTTTGTTGGTGACAGGCTTTCCTATATAAGACAAGGTTAAATTTATCATCGTTACTTGAAACATAATTTTACGAATATGACGATGCACAATTTCTGTACTGCTAATTAAGTGCATTACAGTTTTACTAAACTACAGAGTACCAACAGCTATTGGCCATCTCTACATAATCTGTTTTTTCTACTTTTGTATTTTTTGTTCCAATATTTTCGTGTTTCCCATCTTGAATTAATATGCTATAAGATAACCTGCACATCATTTAGAATATGAATCTTTCGAGTCATTGTCAGTGTCATCTATCACAGAGAAACTCAAAACAGATAGATGCGTGAGAAACTGCTGGGAGTAAAAATCACCATGATTTGTTGGTTGTTGAATTATATGTATATGTCTCCGTTTGAAATGCATCTTCCACCTTTATAAATCACACTGATCCACAATAATTATAACGATGAGTCATTGCAGCTTTTTACGGTAATGCCAAAATTCTGACGGCAATAACAAAAGTTTCTCAAACACAAAATATTCCCAATACTTCCAAAGTACTTCTGAACTTCAGCTTTTATTTTTTAAATGCATACATTAAATCTTACATACTTAGGAAAGCACAATATATAGACTTTTTATGACTTTTATACACATAGATAATTAAAATTTATATAATCGAAAATAAAATTACTGAAAGTATTTCATTTGTCATTTTTTTAAAAACCCGTTTCAACGCATGTAGGTATGTGGTATATGTCAATATTTAATACTACTAGTCACGTTTTGCTCTTTTTGTTTTCGCTCTAATACCACTGCTATCACCTCCTCCTGTAGTTCCAAAAACCTTTCGCAAAACAGCCTTTGCAATTAAGTATAATAAGAGTAAAGGCAAGCTGACGACAACCAAAGTCGCCAAAAAGATGAAAGCCCATGTGTCTAGTTGTCGTCTCACCCACCATGATTGGGTCGTACTAGGAGGACGCATAAATTCGTCCAAATTCTCATGTCGTAAAATAAACTCTATCCACCAAACGGCGGAATCCAACGGACTGATAGGACGGTCCTGGAACAGCTTTGAAACTTTGTCAACTTGCCGCTTGTAGCTGAAAAATATGTAATGAAAATCATTTAAATCAGTTGAAACAGTTACATCTTGCTCAGAAGTCTAATAATTGCGTCTTTCCTTTCAAATCATGTGCTTTACCTCGCATCAGCAAGCATTTTACCAATAGCTTCCGTTATTTCTGATTCCTTCAACGTAGTCAACTCAAGCTTAATAGCGTATCCTTTCTGTACCATTAAATCTGCATTGAACTCTTGCTCGGCAAATACGGGGAAGCAAATCATAGGAACTTTACTAAAAATAGCTTCATAGACCCCACCAAGACCACCATGTGTGACATACAGTCGGATTTTAGGATGAGCTGCATTTGCAACAGATTTAAAATACGTACAAATTAGCTTAGTTATTATTTATTTAGAATGAATTAGACCACTAAGTAAATGATTGTCTTCTTACAAAGAAGGTCGGTTTGTGGCAGCCATTTATCTACTAGTACGTTTGATGGAAGCTTTTCCTGTATCGGAAACGTTGATTTCCAAATAAATTGAATATTTGGAAATTTGTGGATCATATTGACAAATGACTGTCTCACTTCCGGGTCAAATTTTGTAAACTCTGCGACTGTTCCAAAACTAACGTAAATGAAACCTTCGTTTCCTTTGTTAATAAATTCTTCAAGTTTCTTCGGTAAAGGTTTTTTTGCCTTTTTTTGCCATGCTATGCCACCAACAGGTATCACATTTGGTGGTAATGATCTCGGGTATTCTTGTGCCCAGTAGTTATTAACCAAGTAAAGACTCGTGTTTGTCGCAAGGTCCACAAAACTCGGTACTTCTTTTAGTCCAAGACCAGATTTTGTGATTTCCTCTAATTTTGGGTAAAACCAAAGCTCTCTGAAAGCCTTCCAAGCAAAAGGAGTCAGTGCTGTTGCTACTCTTTGAAAAAAGCTCATATTAGGGGGATAATGAAGCATTCCATCAGGTATGGAGGAGGTTTCATCCGCTATTCCAAAGTGAGCTTCAAGATCCCACGGGTACATTTGCCCGGTATTAAAAGCAACCATTTTTGCCTTAAAATAGTGCGCCATGCCGTATGCGCAGTCATTTGATAAGGTGTCCATTATAACCACGTCAAACTTTGTTTCAGGATCTTTCATCCATTTGACGAACTCTGGATCTGTGTAAAGATTCTCACAAGCTTGGAATCCCAGAACTGGTAACATGAACCAAGCCATGATAATTTGAGAATTCTTTCGAAACTTGAACACATCAAAGTCTTCACCTAATACGCCATCAATCCAGGTTTTTAGTTTTGGTGGTGAGAGTTCCTTAATCTTTGGATTGGGTACCTTTGGTGGGAATCCTGAGAGGAAGGTAATATTGTGACCTCTGTCAGCAAGGGAATCCAGTAAAGGTTGCAACGGGACACGGTGGCTGTAAGAACCCATTCCAATATAGACGAGAATATTGGCTCCATTTGTTTGGGCAAAAAATGAAGCCAACACAAGGGTTACAGCTAAGACTAGCTTCATTGTAAATTATCAATACAAATAAAACTAGTTTAAATTTTTTTAGTACACAATGCCAACCACTGTTACCGGCGAACGAAAGTATACTGCCAGCCGGGGAACATGATTTATTACAATTAACATATTGAATGGGATTTCGGGGAGATGAAGTAACAAGTGTGAGAGTTAACAACGAACATGCTATTACTGAATAGCATGGCATGTCATGTTTTTCGATAAAAAAAAGATTCTCCATGAAAATTGGTATTCAATCTGCTACTTCTTGGCACAAAAGTACATTATAGGTATTATGTATTTTTTAATCTAATATGCTTCAATTGGACAATCATTATATGATCATATTCAGCCAGCAGCAGACATGCATGCATAGGTATACTAAGTTTCATGTATGGCCCGTGTGGCGTTTCAGATTATGTGTGATTCTACTTTTTTTTAAACATTTGACAGATAGTAATCTAAAGATATAAGCTATCCAGCCGGACTCAAGGTCGTTTTACTCGGTTCTTAATAACTGTGAATCAGTTCCACGGAATTGATTGCCTATCTTCTGTGTTCAACGTAGGTAGTTGCATTTAGAATAAAAAATATAAAAGCATGTATAATATTCAGTCTGGTACATATGTGCATATTATTCCATTCCAATGTCAGCTTAAAAGGCAAAGTAAGTAACCTTGAACATGGCAAGCGACCGATGTGATGCCACCGGTATCGTTTGCCTCACGCTATTTATTATTGCTCATGATAATATGTGAGAATCATACATATTTGCAGTGCATTCTTATTTCTCAATCTCACCAGCATGTCGCAGCATTGGTCTTTTCGAAGTTTGACATGCTTCCCAACTTCTACAGTCAGAGCGTAATATCACTACTAGATATTTTCTATATACCTAATTGACAGTTGCGTAAAGATGAAATAATATGTAGACAGACAACGTAAAGCTTACAATGCACTTTTCCTCCCACTATTACTAGGTAAATGAGTGCTTAACAAACACTCAAGCTTTTGCTGGAAAGTATTGATAAAATAATTGTTGTTCCAGTACACGAAGGCGTATGAATGAATCCTTCATATTCCCATACTTTAGATATGAGAACGCTATTAGAATCATTTTTTAGTTTTTAGACTTCATCATTAAAATAAAACAATGGTATTTTTCTTCAAAGATTGCTTTGGTCGAAATATAATAACAAACATTACGTAATTTAGACCATTCAACATTCCACGGAGGAAAGTCTGCATTGTTGACTTTTGAATTTATTATTTTATATGCATAATGTCTTCGGCACCTAATCTAATTCCCACGTGCTTATAAATTTCGCACCAGAAGAATTATTGTAAATGGTAAATATAATGATCCTCGAAAATCTCAGCACTATTAATGTGAATATGAGTGCCTAGCTAGCATTAATTTATGCATCTCCTTAATATTCTAGTCATTGTCATTTCATAATGTGCTTCTTTTGCAGCAAATAGGTATTTAGAAATGGCGTCATTTTGCGAATTTGCAAGTTAACGTACCTGCACGTTGGGTCACAGGTTTATATTCATTAAGTCTATGTGATCAAATAAAAAGTCAATGTTAAGTATCAATATTTTACGGGGAATTGCCTGAATAGTAATTTGATGCAATAATATGAGCATTTACATTAGTAATGACAGCGGGAGCCTAAAAAGCACCACTAAGACATTTGTATTTTTGATGCGTTTGAGTGAGTGAAATGTCTACTGGCGTTCCTGAAATTTCCTTTCCTTCTTGTCAGCGTCAAGTCAAGCAGCGATGAAAAACGTTGAGAAACTGTTTTTTTTCAATTTGAGAACCTCTTTCAGAACAATACCAGCCCAATATTTTACACGAAAACAATTTATTGAAGTCAGCCTACTCAATGCTTTTTACAGTTTCATAAACGACACGCACTCTTTCTCCATAAACGCATTATTTCAAACTTGCCATCTGTCTGTCAATCGCACCAAAGACTAATGTTTTAAAAACTACTTACTTGTAACAGTAAATACCGTCACCGTTATAAATACAATAAAACAACAAGCCATTAACTGTTGATTTCCCATCGGACTTTTGACTTCCTTTCCTGACTTTTCTTTTTCTTGGCAAACGTAATAGAATAGAATTCCCTGTAAAGTTTGGCGAAACCATCTATGCAACAAAAATACAAAAGTCGTAGCGAAGGTGAAACGCATTTTTCGTACATTGTTCAGCGAGCTGTAAATATACATAAGAAGACTACACTTCATTATCACCAAAAAAAAAAAAGAGAAAAGTTTTACCGCTGAACAAACTCCCTTGTGTGATGATGATACTGATCACTGTGATCAAACAAAAAGCGACTGGGAATGGATATCTGGAAAAAAAGTAACGGAGAAATGGAACATTTTGTCCCTGTGTTACTTCATTTGCGGTCTTTTAGCTATGATCTTGTGTGCTTTTGTCGTACCCAACTAAATATATATAGTATGCATCTGCCTGCCAATACTTGTGAATGAAAAAGGTTTGTGCAAGAAAAGCTTAAAAAGCAAATCAACAAACGAAACACGAAAGAAGACCAACTCATTTCCTGTATGTGCGTGATATAGTCCCTTCTTCTGTTGTTCATCAAAACTTTATGAAATAGTAGATCAACTCCATGGAAGACAGAGTATGTGAAATCAGGCCAAACCAGATCATACAAAAAAGAATAAGTTGAGCTTGATAAAGCCCGTTATCATCTTCTTCTTGGTGAGCGCATCAAAGTGGAAATGTGCGAAGCTGCAGCTTTTGTCACTTTCTCTAACACATACTTTTCTGCCAAGCAAACCACATGAGAGTGTATAAAAAATGTACCATTTAACGATGATGATGATGATTATTGGCGAACATTGTGGAAAGTAAACCGGAAGAAAGATTATCACTTTTACACTCGCTTTTGTACTCCAGTGGCTCTGTAGTCGGTCTTGCGAGCGAGGAAGCTTGTTTGGTACATGAATGAATGGAAAAGATGAAAAGGAATTCAGAAAGACAGATTACTACACGCACAGCTAAACAAACCGAACTACTACAAATCGTGACATACTGACAACCTCAATTTAGTTAGGATTTGAACATCATGATCACATGCAATGCTACTACTACCCTATCTGCTTCCGTCTTTGTGTCGCTTTGTGCGGAAAAAAAGAAATGATTTAATTTTACTGGACATGAAAGAGGCAAAAGAGAAACAGAGTTGAAAACAGGATTTTCACCAATCCCATTTACTAAACTAGCTAGGTATATGTTGCATGCTGTGTAAATACATTTTGTACAATGAAGTTTTTAGCAGAACATTGACCCTATTCTGCTTCTCCCGGTGGTAGCCTTTGTACAACACACTTTTTGTGAAGGAAGTCGTGGAATAAAGCGCTGAAAAATTCAAAAAGTTTTTCAATAACTTGTTGTGAAGACACTTTTCCACTAGAGCACGCCCATCTGTAGGCATGAACTTTTGACCACAAACTTATTTAGTTTGTTCATTGAGTTGATTAACATGGTACAAACGAAGCGACAATAAAATTCACCTTCAATATGCGATATTCCTTGATGTATAGATTAGCAATAAATTTCAATTGGAATCCATAAATACCCATTCAAAGCTACTGAAATAAACTAAAACTTTTTTGTACAAAAGGTCGACTCTATCAGTTTCACCATCGCCGTCTCTTTGCTAACAACTTTTTAAGGTTTTATTGTGAATTCATGTCACTGAGAAAAAGTGCTTTCACTGTTTTAAATACACAGTAGTATTTTGCGTCATTTGACATACAGTGTCCTGAAATTCAAACCATTACAAATTCTGTAAAGTTCAGAAATGGATAAATAGGTACGTTTCAATTGTCGTTGCAAAATCAAGAACAATAAGTCACATGCAATGCGAATCGCAACAATCAATCTATTCATGAGAATTGAATTGGAGCCAAAGAAATACTAAGCAATGGTATATCATATTGTTTCTTTTTTCTTTTTATGGGAAAAATTTCAAGGGTTCTCCACAGCAAGTAAAAGTAGAACGCTGAAACAGTGTTTAGGCTTTCTTAGGTATATGCCACGTAAATGGGTATGCGGAAACTATACATATACATATATGTATAAATAATATACAAAGAAGCCAATTGTTTAATATCCACTTTTTGGTGAAATCGGTAGATACAAGTTTTTTTACTTACCACCGCTATTTTCCTTCTTGGCTACTCATCCATGATGTAGAAGTACCAAGTACCCAATTTACTAATACAATTTTCATCATACCTTGTTCTTTTTCTTTGTTATTGGTTCAGTTTTACTTAGCGATAAAAAAACGCGGAGCATGATTTATGTTCTGTTGGCAAGTTGCAAGCCCTCGAAATACTCAATTTTTTTTCCAAATATTGTCGGCCAAACCCAAATAGGTAGGTATGTAGTTTTGTTGATCTCCCATAATTCAGTGGTGTTAAATTATTATACGTCCTGTTGAAACAAATGGTGTCTTGTCTTATTCGTTTCCTGAAAGTTCAAGAATTGTCTACTCAGCATTTCAGATAGGTATATACTTCTAATGCGTGTTATGAAAAATTGAAGAACTAAAAGGATTTCGATTTTTGTATGACCTTTGTTTAAATTATTTGTAAAAAAATATGCACAGAAAAATACGCAATTTTGAATGGAAACAAGATGACTACATTGTTTCCGTTTTGGCATGTTTTATAGATGGTATTTGTAACGTAAGATAGTATACCTCAAGTAAAGGCTTCACACAAATGAGCAACATAAATTATGATTACGAATCAAGGAGAAATATCATAATAATCAATGAATGTTATAAATCCCCGGACTGGAGTACCGCCACAGTACAAAATATATGCAGTTAAGGAATCTCTCCGTTCTATTGCTTATCTACATGGTAGATAACATGTAGATGAATGGATGCTGAACGTAAAAACTCACCTTGAAAATGCTTTGTTCAGTAAAAACTTGGAAAAAGACTTTTTTGGAATGTTCGAGAAGGCGGCATAAATAACGAACAAATTGCCGTAACTTACAATGATCTATGTTTGCAATTATTTGCGTAAATCAAGATGAGATGGGACGGACATCACCATGAAATCTGTCTAGTTTTTGGTGAAATTGAGGATGGGAGTTTCATGAAAGATATAACCCAATATGGTGAACACAAACTACGATAAAAACTGAGGAACATCAAGTTCAAAGTTCTACTCCTACCCGGGGAGTTAATGGAATAGTGATGCGATTTTCTCTTTTTGTGTGGTCAAGTTATAAAGTTTTGTTTCCTGTCAAGCCTTACTTTCACTCATCGGCTCATATTGAATTAAATAAACATTTCATTTATAGCTCAACTATACCTAGTTAGATTTTCTAATGACAATGGTTCTATGCATTTTTGTATTGTGTAGATAGTAAAAACATGAATGAATCCATTATTAATGGAAAATATGCTGCTGCTTACTAAAGAGTCCAGAATTCACTGATTAAAGTAAAATGCTCAGTGACAAACTTGTCTTTAATAAGCCTCTGAGTCTGATTTCTGAGAAACTGCTCCATTCTGTTGATGCTTCAAAGGAAAGCAAGAGTACAAATATTAATTCTATGGTTCTATTTGTATTTGATTTGCACTTTCATTTTCAAAAAATGTTTTACGATCAAAAGTTTGGATTTAAAAGGAAAAAATTCTCTAATGTAAGTAGTATTAAAAAAACTACATAAATACGTTCAGCAACCGTATCACTTTTAAAACGCGTGTTTTCCTTGATCTCAATAACGAAAATTGAAAAATCTCATAATAGTAAGAACAAATTATGTACTACGTGTATGTTGGAATT
>JAHZMZ010000125.1:0-10370 GCA_027743805.1 Lepidocyrtoides sp. E14
ACAGATCTAGATCTAGATCGTGGTCCACCCACACACATGAGGAATGAGGATTTATGTTTGCATTTTTCCATATGATTATTATTGTCGTCATGAAACCTTTAGCCTGAATGAATAGGTCTAATAAAGCGTTAAAATTTCAGAAAAGAAGAAATATTAAAAATTAGCACAAAAATAAACAATGGGCCTTGATTTTTCTTAATATCTATCACTGCAAGACCGCAAATTGCAAAATAGCAGTAATAATGTCATCCTCCAAAAGCACTTCACGTTCCTCATCACCTAATCCAAGCGTGATAGGAAGGAATAATACGAAAAATAATAATAATATCAAAAATGACAAGAGGAAACCATCGCCTACTACTGTAGTCGTTAGTAAACTACCGCCTCCGCCACCATTAACTGAAGCCATTAATCAAATTCTTGACAAAGACGAAGTGCCAAGTTGTTCCAAAAGTCTTCCTCCCCCTAATCAGCATCACGTCCGGTTCTACTGGAATAAGGATGAAAATGCACAAGATGGTGATCGTAATCAATGTAATCAGCCCAATTCAGTAGCTACCAATAAGTTGAACAAAAATGCCCGCATTTCCCCAAGAAACCCATCGTCGTCTGGAGAAGGACCACCTCCGCTTACACCTCCTCTACCAGATAATCATCCACAGTCTGGAAATGATCCTGAAAATGATCCCCAAAGCTCAGACGTAACTGGTAATGGAAATAACGGTAGTGATGTCAAAAATAATGGCGAGTATCATCGAGGTTTGGGCTCCCTTACGCACGGTTTTTCAGATTCTGTACTTGCATATCCAAATCTCTCCGCATATGCGAAGGGGACTGTTGCCACTGAGCATGATAAAGAGAAAGAGTTGGAGGAACGGTGTGCCAAGATTTCAAGAACTAGTCCACGAACTAATATTATCCAGTTTACAGATTTGAACAATAATCTAGAAGAGGAGAAGAAATACAGTTGGGATAATAAAGACAAAATAGCATACGATGTAAAGAAAGTTGATGACAACAATAACGACGTTATTTTATGGTAAAAAGACAAAAGTTGTCATAAAAATGGTTTTCATCAGGTCATGAAGCATTGTCAACTAAATTGCAAAAAAAAACAACATTTTTTACCGAACAGGCCATCTGCTTCTGAGAAGCTGTTGAAACATGCCACGTTCCTCTTTCAGAAAAGTAGAAGGGATGAATTGAACCGGTTGGCAAATCTGCTACCTCGTGGAAGAGAGTACATGGGAAACAATTAAAATAAACGAAAGAAAATATTCAACAAAATTGTCTCCGAAACAGTAAGTAATGTAGTTTCAAAACTCTTTTCAATTTTTCAAAGGTACGTCGTCTTCAACGTTTTCACCGATTTTGCTCGCATCTTCTACCGTCAAAAAACCCGTCGTCGACATGTCATGTTTCCTGAAGAATTTCTTGAAAAGTACGAGCAACAAGGCGACGTCGCTGGTAAGGGCCGTGTAGTTCCTGCAACAAAGGAGCCCTTCAAAGAACTGCAAATTTCTTCAAAGAAAAGAAGATTATCTGCTGTTTACTCTTCATGGATTGTGAAGGCTACCGAGTTTCAGCCAAAAGTAGAACGTGTTGAGTAAATGAGAGATTTCTGTTTGCCTCTTATTAAGAACCGAAAAATATATAATTTGCTCATTTTAGATAGCTTTTTGATTTTAATTAAATTGTAATTTTCCAATTACTGTAAAATCCATCAGTGACGTTGGAAAATGCGAGTCCTGTTTAGAAAAATACTTGCTCGCATGCGACTGTCTTAAAGACAGCTCTAATAAGAAAAAACAAGACATAACCACCGTCCTGGACGGATTTCTTGTTGATCTTAATACAGCCAGTTTGTTTATTCTTGGACATGCTTCAAGAACCTATGAAACTTCCATGAGTAACCTTGAATTTGTCAAGTTTCACAGCAGCGCCTCCACCCAAATTACGTGGTCAACAAACTACGCCAAGCAGCGTTTAGGTCTTCTCTCAGGATCCATGTGGATATTTACCTACTCCATTCGCACAATCATTACGCAGGCACGAGAAAAGGATGCCGGCTTAAAATTAGCTTCCATTCCATCCGAAAATAATTTTAGAAGGATACTCGAACTGTTTGCTGCCACGTGTGTGAGTCTATCAGAAAATGACAAAACGGTACTCCAGCACAGTCACAATTTCTACAACTTTTGCAAAGAGTGCATAAGAATCATAAAAGTGATCCAAGTTATAGTCGGCTTTCCTGGTGAACTACGGCTAAAACCGCCACTGAAACGGGGTGACGGTCTGGAATTGGATCGATACTTGAAAGCAAAGAAGATCATTCGTAAAAAGTCTGTTACAGTAAAGGTCGCAAAAAGCAAGTCAGCGTCAACAACTGAAGTGGTAGAAAACCCTGAAACCTTGGAGTGGAAAACCTTCAGTGATATGTCTGGAACCGAAAAGGGCTCATGTCTAAGAAGTCTGATGCGTATTACAACTGAAAATATGAACGTGGTGAGAACACAAATCAGGTTTTTGATGGATGACATTGTTGAGTCTGTGAAGGACGTTAACGAGGCAGATTTACTTTATTTGTTGGCTGACATGTACGATAGAGTCAAGTTTTTGCAAAGTGTTGGAATGAAGCGTTGCAAGGAAGAGTTTCACCATATTTCTACAACAATGACGGATTTCTGCCATGACTTTCAAAGTTTCATTGACTATGGTCAGCATATCATGAAGAGATTTATCGAGTTTCGGGATATGGTACACTTGTCTTATGAATTTATGGTGTATGGACTCAAGTTGGATAGTTTGACAGAAATGGTGCCTTCTTGGGCTTTTGGATATAAATATAAGAAACAAGTTGGATGCTGNTCAAGTTGGATAGTTTGACAGAAATGGTGCCTTCTTGGGCTTTTGGATATAAATATAAGAAACAAGTTGGATGCTGTGGTAGTAGCCGTGGGGGTGACAGTAAAAAAAATGGAATGAAACTACGACTAGGCTTTAAACGAAAAGTGATCAGCACTCATCATCCAAAATATAATGTGTTGGACTTTTTCCGGGTTTACTACGAGGATGTAGTGAAGTGCAATGGAGAAATTCAAACAAACATGTTTACTTTCCAAATCGAGTATGCCAGCTAATTTAGAAAAAAATGTTATTGTGAAAGCCTAAACGAAACGTACATAATATATGCATTTGGATATTTACTGATTTTTTTTTTGTAGCTCGAATGACCAACCAATTACTGCCGTTATACCAGTAGGGTTTGATACAACTTGGGGTGAGGTTGAAATTAACAGCCCGAGAGACTCAACTGATGAATACATGGAACGAGATGATGATGAGGATGAGGATGATACCGTAGATAAAGAAAAGGCAGACTCTATGACAATAAAGTCAATTATTGTACAACATATTCCATCAAATACCCAAATTCCTAGTGGTGATGATGAGTTTCAACAAGGCTCGATTGAAAACCCTGTTCGACCTGGGACGTCAGAAGTTTCCTTCGCACCGGTTGGAAGTAGCACTGGCGTATGAAAAAAGGAACAATGTTAGCACCACATGAGACTGAACAGAGAAACGTAGGATAACAGTGGAAAAAGAACAGATTTAAAAAAAATAATAGCAAATATTAGATGTTAGTTTCATAAGTTGCTCGTATTCATTCAATAAGGATGCTCGTGTAGTCAATGTGCTTTTTACCGATTACATAAACATCAAGTAAAGAAGGTATGATCAAAGATGCAGAGATTATTGCTTCCTGCCTTCAATATGAAAAAAATCAAACCAAATTACATGGATATTGTTTAAGCTGCGATTAAAAATTATGATAATTTTGTGAGGTGATTTTGATTTTGAATTTGTCCACTAGACTGTAAGAAATTACAGGGAATAATGCAAGCTTATGGTGTATCATTATCATTAATCAACAAACTCATACCAATTTTTGAATGCATACAGATTGAATATCAAAATTTGGCCAATTTACAGAATGCATAAATAATATTTAAAAATAAGTGCAGAGAAAGGGTCTTTTCAAAAATACATTCAAATTGCTTATTCTATTTAAATTATACCCGCAAGCATTCATCTGCATTTTTCCAGTAAAAATTTTTCAAAAACAGATGATGCATCAAGTTTCGAGCGTGATTTTTTAAAAAAAAATCTAGCGCTTTCATCATTTTAAGTGTATTCTTAGCTTTTTTTTATGCTACCTATTTAAACTTTGAGTATAAAAAGGCTTGCAGTTTTTAATCCAGTTCATCATTCTCCTTTGACAGTGTCTCACCACCCCAAATCGGGCACTGCTTTATCTGCACAATATTTCAATTTGGAGTTTTCTCCAAAAATTTTTGAAATAATATTTGAAAATTTCTCAAGCTACTTACGTCAGCTCAATAAAATTTGTACATGATCAATAATCAACGAGAAGGGTAAAAGTTTATATTTTTCATTGAACCATCCCCCAAGATTTATGAAAGCGTGTAGTCAAACACGCTTAGCAAACGTGATAGTTACTTGCCATTCCACTCCATTATTGTCCCATTGTAAATCAATAAAAATTCGGTTCATATCTTTTTTCAATATCCATTCATTCATTTCAGTCACTATCCTTGAAAAGGCCACCGTGCTACATTATGCGTGCTACACGGTAAAATGCACGTGCTATTACACATTCAATCCTGCAAAATTCAATTTTATGTGTATTGTTTAATAGAAGTGGAATGGAACGCAGGTGACAAGTGACAATTATAGACTTGCATGCCTACTCAATAGAACCATTCATTTTTTTCCAAAGAAAAAAAATTTTTCTTAAACTCACGTTCACCTCATTCTAGTAATTAAAATTGCCTACCAAAGTTGCCTACTTAGAAGCATGCTTCTACTGTCAAATTTGAGGTTTATTCTTTTCCACCTTTTACTTTTCCATTCCACTCAACAAGTTTTATATATCTTTTAGCCATTCGTTGGTAAAGTAGATTGAAATTTAGAGTGTTTAGAGAGAAACGATCAATCGCACTGCATTATTTATCAAACTTTTAGCAAATTCTAGCACAGTCAGTTTACACTGTGCAAGCATTCACTCCAGCCTCAAATTTTCTCACACTTAGTTTAAAAAAATACATTTCCTACATTCAATTATGTTTTACATTTGTATTTCAAGAAAAATGGTATTGCTGCCTGCATCAAGAAAATATAGTGGAGGTAGAAAACGGCGAAACACTCCAATACTACGTACCATACTCCTCCTTGTCCTCAGTCATAACGTTTGGAACACTTTGCAATGCGTACCAATCTCCTCTCAACCTCGACAACCCGTACTACCTGTAGAACAGGAAGGTGCTGGTACTGACTTTTACGATGGTGATAATAATGAACTGTCGGATGGGAACGAATACAATACTTTTGGAGGAAATACACCAATTGAGAAAAAAGATGGTGAGAGTAGACCAGAGTTACCTGCAAATTATCAACCGCCATCAGACCAAACAGTGCAGGATTGTAGTTTTCGACTGGTGGACTCGATAAGAAGCTTTTGTGGGCCAAACAATTTTTACGATCCAAATAATTTTTTTGCTCTAAACACATCAGCAGTGGTCGAAAGTAAAAGTAAATTTTTCCTTTATATACTGCCGCGAGTGAAGTAGAAAACACAGTTTTAAAAATTATATATCGTTAAATTGTTTCTTTTTAGCTTTACCTGAAATATTGCTGCAGCGAACGCAGAAGCGGTCACAACGTGAAACAATGCGGCGTAGAATGACACGGAGCTTGGTAAATGAGTGTTGCATAAAGTCATGTCAGATAAAAGCATTTGCAAAGTTTTGCTCGGACGAAAGCAGGTGAGAGT
The DNA here is from genome assembly GCA_027743805.1 of Lepidocyrtoides sp. E14. Lineage (NCBI taxonomy): Eukaryota > Metazoa > Arthropoda > Collembola > Entomobryomorpha > Entomobryidae > Lepidocyrtoides > Lepidocyrtoides sp. E14. The sequence continues at coordinate 5,855 of JAHZMZ010000125.1, forward strand.
TCTAATTTTAAATGGAATGCTCTCTGCAAAGTTCTATTAAATTTAATTTCAACTTTTTTTCATGGTAATTATCTAGAATACCACGAATATATACAAAATCCAAACAGAACCAGGCTCAGCCAACAGAAACGGAAGAGGTTGAGGAACCAAAGGTTGTAGCAACTCTGCCAAAGGAACAGGAACCGGATGCGTATGTGCAGGTTAGCGAAAACAAAAAATGTCTAATAAGCAATCCTTCCAAACAACAATAGAATCCTAAGGATCCAAACTGCCTGCTAATTTGGTTTTATTTTGTATGGTTCTTCTTTTGTGTGCTTTATTAATGCAAATAACAACAACTCATCGCATTGCCAATTTCCTATTTTTTTGTCTCTAAAACAAACACCCAAAATGTATCTTGTATCACCACCATCACCGCAATGCATTAATTTAGCTTCCGCATTCTCCTACCGGAACCCCTGAGCCTGCTATGTACTTTCCGCTATTCCACTTTATAAAATTTTTGCATCATCAATTTGGTCATAAAAATGCCCATAATCCGAGACAGACGGACGGACAACGTGATCCTGACGTTGTTTCCAGTGGTAACTCAATGGATAGTCAACAATTAGGGTCGGAAAATGAGAGGGATTTGCCACAGCCACAACCCAGGATTCAAAATCATAGATCCAACTCACGCCAATTTTTCCTGTCTAATTCTCAACAATATCGAGAACAGACACAACAGCAGCGTCAGCGTCAACATGTTCCGGCAGTTCACTCTGCCGACTATTTTCCAAATTATCGTCCAAACGAGCATGAAAGATTTGAAGGTAATCCTTATCAGTCTATTGCTGACGACGATGAGCAGGAAAATAGTGGGGGTGTTGGGATTGGCTTCAGTACTAACAACGCTAATAATAATCATCAACAACGTACTCGTGTTGTTAATCAACATCGTAACCGTCAATTCGCTTCTAATAATCGTGCTCGTACTACTGGGGACGCTTTAAATCGGGGTACAGTTACTAATCAATTGTCATACCCGTCGAAAAATAATTTTGTTCATCATCGTCAGGGTCAAGGTCAGCAGTCACGACGAAGAGGTTCCTCGAATGTAGTAACGTCTACTATCGCCCCAGATATGCGAATATATCGACTCCAACCTGGAACGGATGACGAAGCTCCATATGGGATTGGGAAGAAAAAGTAAATGCACATTGCTTTAAAATGTGAAGCACATGGCATAAATATACACAGCTAAACTTGTATTCGTTGTCGTTTAATGGTACTTATTAATATTAGAGAGCATAAAAAAATACAAAAAAAATGTTGCATAATTCTCTGCAAATGTATTCACTGTATTGTAACTGCATCACTACAATTAGATCTATATAGCTAGGCATATGGGTTAAATTATCACAAAATAATTAACCCGATACCTGACTGAGCTGAATTGTACATGTTCAAAATAGAACTTTTCTGCAAGTTTTATTTGATTGTAATTAGTAAAATTTATATATAAGTTGTCGAGCGGATGTTATAAATTTAAAAATGGTAGTAGTCAGTAGTGATATATGAAAAGTATTTTAAAACAATTTCCTTGAAAAACTGAAATGGAAGACTGTGACCTACTAATTTGGTCTCTTCTAGCTTAATCGAAAGCAGCTGAAATTCTGATGATGATGGCATGTCTGTGTTGGAAAATGACAGGAATTTAATACATAAGCGTAATTTTATTGGTGCTAAAACCTAAAATATACGATGGCACATTTAATTAAGTTTATTTTTGGGCCATGCTCGCATGCAAATCTAGACTACACTGGAGATCTTGAAATGAAGTTTATGAAATATTCACTTGTAGATTTAAAACAAATATATTATGTAGTTATGGATATTGTGTTTGAAAAAAGTTTAAATAAATAAATAAATGTTTGTGAATGCTGAAGCAAATTAAAAATCACGTTTACAGTACGGATATTTATTTTTCAGAGCATGTAATGTACTTTTATATCACATTTAACGTCTCCATTAATTTTAAGTTTAATGAGAAAGGAGCAAAGTACCACGATTAACATTTCCATGATACGCTAAACCGTCTGTGTCGCTATACGCCCAGATGATGTGACTGGCAAGGGCCTACGAATCAAACGTACAAAAATTAATGTTTATATCAATTAGTATGAGAAACTATTTTAGATTTTTACAGAACCCAACTTACCACTGGCAAGTCTTCAAATTCATCCCCAGTATCAGATAGCCTTGTAAAGGACATTGTTGTGTGTGTTGCATTCTCCGTTACGGTGTAGGTCAGAATGTCATTGACAAGGTCTTCAACAGGTCTGGTGTTCCGGGTTGCAAAAAAATCCTTTAGAAATGATATGAATTTTTGAATTAATTAGTATAAAAAACTTCCCGCTTAACATAACCTGCATAACTTTGAAAATCAAAAAGAAATGAGATGGCTCATAACTGTATTTACCCCAATGTATTCTTCGCCATTTGCTACCCCTCCAATTATCAAATCAGCATTAACCATGTCTCCACTTTGGGAAAGTCCTACTCCAACCCACCCGAGAGTTTTGACCGTTGCAGTTACAGAAATTGTTTCGTTAGCTAGCAGATTGTACTCCAGAACAAAGTCCCCACCTTGGATTACTTCCACAGCACCAAATGTTCCACTGCTTAACACACCGATGACACAGGCTACAAAAGCAAAAAACTTTGTGGAAAGCATTTTGAAATGTAGTTCTAAAAACGAGTGTATTGCTTGCAACGGGAAAGAAGACGGTGTGCTTAGTTAATCTATGAAGTTGACGAAACTTGCTCTACAGCCAAAATGATGACTACTTAAACCAGCACGGTTTATTTTATATGAAATGAATAACGACATTGTTTGAGATAAATCGGGAATAGAGACAAATCAATACTTAATTTCGTAATAATTTATCTTATCATTATTACATCATATTACATACACGGGTCTATTAACGTAACGTAACGTAAAAATGGAATCTCGCATTCATAACGGAATGGTTTATACTTTATCTATGAGTAGTGCAGCGATGACTGCTGACTGTCACTAACGTGAATGGTTCCATTAATGTTAAAAACTCGCGTGACTGTCCTTAGTTTTACGGTAATTTGTAAAATTGAACATTTCATGTATAAAATGCAGCTAGTAAACATGAACTTAATCGTTTGTAAATTGGCTACGTTAATGCCATTGAAGGAGAGAATGATTGATTGATAATACAATGCGTAACAGCCAGACAAGAGAGAGTACAGTTTAGAAGCAAATTGTGTGGCATGGCATTTTGAAGTATGTGGTAGTGGAAGGTAAGTAGGTCCGTTTAACTATTTGTGGGGCTACCTAACAAGCCAAAGTTGGTTTCCATGCCTGTTTTACCTTGCATCATTTGAAAACACGGGACGGGTTGAAGTTTAAAACTGATTTGCAAAGAATTAATGGACGAATATTGTTTAAAAAGTTGTTTTGGAAAATTTGCTGACGTTATTTGAGTAGGTAATTTTGTCTTGTGTGGATTAAAGATCTTGATACATTTCATGAAAATATTACACCATATCATAAATGACCGCAAATTCAAGCTTGTGCCATTAGCAATCCTGTATGCATGGGAAACACATCATTGAAAACAACCTACATAGCAGTTTTCATTGAATAATGATGGAAGATAAGTTTAGAAAAAGTAGTTTTTTAATAATACGCTATAGATTTTTCTCTTTTAAAGTTTAATTTTGACATTTTGCCAGTTTATTGTACTAATACTTTTGAATAAAGCCGAAACAAAAGGATAGTTTGTTTGTTACCAGAAAACTGGGAAATACAGAGCAATAAATGAAATTTGTAAAATGGCAAACAGATTTTAACAGATAGCAAGTTACAAGAAAAACTAGTGTAATCAAATGTTCACTATTGCTACGCTGAAGCCTGAAATCAGTATGATGGTGGGAATTAACAATGTTCCAAAAATCTCACCCGTGTTTGAAACACAACTGGTTCAATGTTCACGGCTTTTTGCATGCAGTCAACGAACCAAAATCCGCCTCTCATGAGAAAAAAATCGACACAATCTCTCATCTTTTTGATTTACCCATGCAGATAAAACTCAGGTAGATAGGTAATTATGATGTAATAATAACTTTGTATGAGTAAATGATGTATATGCCTATAAATAAGAAAACTGGCAAATTTTCATCACTCGTTTATTCCAGCCTTTGAGAAGTAAGTAAGATGCATTGCCGAGAGCAATCATCTCCTATTTTCCACTTGAATAATAACTGTTCAAAGTGACAGATTGCTTACACCGTGCTTGCGTGAGTTTTTTTACACAATAAGCCATTGTTCGGTATTCTTTCGCTTATGATGATTGTTTAATTGCCTAGCTCACCGAGCTTTACATTTGAGAAGGAAACAAAACTAGAAGAATGTAAATTCTGAGAAGAAACTATCGAAAGCGTCGAAAAAGACGTCATGATAACTTATATAATATGTGTGAAGAGAAAGAATATTTTC
>JAHZMZ010000126.1:0-10647 GCA_027743805.1 Lepidocyrtoides sp. E14
GAAAGCGCTCATCAAACCATGATTTTGGTACCTTACACAGCTGCAGTACGATGTCTGGGCATCCTTAAATCGAATATTATCCCCAAGCTAAGAAAGTTTTTGAATTTTGAGGAAACTGCCTCACACAAGCTGTCACGATCTTCAAAAACTGTGGATGATGATGTAATCTTAAAAATCCCATGTACCATTGCACTTGTTAAACTGCTCAAGAAAATTCCAAAAACTGAAGGCCAAAATGGCATCAGATCGATTATTCCATCCATCACTGCTGGACTAAGAAATGAGTTGGTATCAGTTAGGAATACCCTAAGAAAAACCCTCTTGAGTGTCATCAAAGAACTGGGAACAGGGCATTTAAAAGTCGTAATTGGTTACTTGAAATCTTCCTTACAACGAGGTTATCAAAAACATGTTCTAAACTACACCGTGGCTTATCTGTTGAGGTGTCTTGAGAATGAGCTGAGAGCCCAACCTGACCATGTTCCTGTGAAGGAAATTTTATCGTTATGTGAGGATGAGTTGTATGGTATTATGCAGGAAGAAAAGGAACTTGCTGCAATAAAACAGAAAACAAGGGAGGCGAGCAAAAGCAATGCATGTCCGATTCTAAAGGTATCAGCAAAGTTTGTTTCTAACGTGGAGCAGTTAAATTCACTGATTCATCCAGCCGTCAAGCACTTATCTGAAAAAAAGTCCCTCAAAGTTGCAAAGGCATCAAGGCAATGGCTAAGCTCTATCAGTGAAGGTTTAGCGGATAATAAAACTGTCAACTGTTATGATTTGCTACAATGGCTGTTTGAAGTTTTAAACAAAGATGGAATTCGAGAAGATGAAGCATTAAAACGCGAGGACGATGACCCGCCTCAGCGTAAAAAAAGAAAATTGCTGGATACACCTGTTGACTGCAAACTCATTCCGACACTGAAAAAGAAAACAGTTGCGGAAGGGAAAATTGGTGGACAATCATTGCTGACAGAGTTTGCATTTACTTGTTTGTACAGTGGTTTGAACAAAAATGACAGGTTTCGAGTAAGGTTGGAGAGCAATGACGCTTTACTAGTTCTTGATCAGTTTGTTCCCAGTTTGACGGAGGGAATAAAGTCGTCCTCTAAACAAGTATGTAATCTGCTACTTTTCCATAACCAGTTTTTCTCCTAGACTTTCAATAATTTTAATTTATTGTTTTCTGTGCGTAGGTGAATGTTGTGGCCTTACGTTGCATTACTTTGTTACTTGAATTCAAGTTACCAAACTTTAAGAAACCAGAAATTATTGATAAACTGCAAAGAAATGGATTCACAAGCCATGAACAATCATTGTTATCGAAATACGACTGATTCTGAAATAACTAATGCAACATTCAAGGTACGTATTTACTCAACTAAAGATTTGTGGTAGATAGTTCATGGGCATATTATTTTGTGTTACCTTTATTTACTAATAATTGATTTATAAACTTTGTTACAGTTTTTATCTGCCTTTTTTATCCGCTTTCCCGACTTCAGAATGGTGCTTCAGGATTTTGAGCTGATGTTAAAATGTGTACAAGGTTATTTGACTGATGGAAATTGTTCGGTAAGATGTAATTAAAAAAGTCTAATCCCAAGTAGTTTCGGAGATATAATCATAACATTCCTAAACGAAGATAGGAATGTTAATATAATCAAAACTAAAGTTACAAAACATTTTTTGGCTTTACAGAGTTCAGCCTTGACTTTACTGAAGGGGATTCTTCAGAACAAATATAAATGCTCAGCACTGCCAGATCTCATGCAAGAAGTGTTCAAACAATGCATAACTAGTTACTACCAGCATATTAACGAGGGTTGTCGACAGGTATGAATTAAACTATTGTCTTTGCTTGTTTGTTTGTCCTCAAAAGTTTTCAAGTATAGCTCCACTAGTACTTAACTAACGCATATTACGTTTTTTTCTTTTCTCTGTGTAGGTGTACGTAACATACAATGAACAATTATTTAACTGACCCCAAAGAATTGTATTTGGAGGTACAGCTAATTTTACGGCAATTCGATTATGAGCATGAAGGTGGTCGTTTGACTGCAGCTGAAATTTTGAATTCGTTACTTCAAAATATTCCACAGGTAAAATGCTTTATTTTTATGATGACCATCCTTCAAACAACTTTTATTTTGGTGTTCAGACAAAGTTTCATCTGTAAGTTTTTTTCAAATAGGATTGCTTTGAGGAGATTAACAAAATATTCCACAGGTGAAATGCTTTATTTTTATGATGACCATCCTTCAAACAACTTTTATTTTGGTGTTCAGACAAAGTTTCATCTGTAAGTTTTTTTCAAATAGGATTGCTTTGAGGAGATTAAAGAACTGATATTCTTCAAAGTTCTTGCAACGCTGGACAAAGAGAGATTCCCGAAAGTTCGTGAGCGTCTAGGTGAAGCTATGAAATTACTGTTTAAGCTTGAGAAAGGAAAGTCTCTGGTCAAGATATTACTCAAACTCTTGCTGCTAGACAAACACGTGAGTCTAAATAATGCTATTATTGCAAATTACGATAAAATAGAAATTATAGTTTTTTTTTTTGTATTTTTAACGTTTACAGATCCCTGAGCTAGATACTTTCTTTTTGATAGCGGGGCTGGTCATTGATGATCCGAAAGTATTCAACAATGAGGATATTGGTGTGATTATTCGAAGAATAAAAGATGTTTTGGAACCAACGTCGCTGACAAAAATGTGTGCTGATAATTCAAGGATTACTATTCAAATAAAGGACTACATGATCTTCCAGGCAGTTGTAGTATTGAAGAAATTGCTATCTAGGAATGTCTATGATGTTCCGCTCTGGTCTACCAACTCACCTTTAGTTGAAGAAATTCGAAGTATTTTTGGTAAGCTTTCGGCATTCCTCGCTTACAAGTAAATTACACTTTTGATGATGAGTTAATTTTATTAATATGATATTTTAAATGTTGTAAATTGTAGATCTGTTAAGAGAAGAATATTTGTTATATGAACATGAATGGGTTCCGTTGATAGTAGTTGACATTATATCAATCGTACTTAACAAACTTCAGCTAACAGACGACGATTCAAAAATATCGATTGCGAACAATATTGAGCTGGGAAAATCTGCTTGTGTACTTCTTGAAAATGAGAATGCTCTTCAAGAACTGCTAGGCAAATTGTGGGTAGCTATGAAGAGATCTGATCGAGAAGATTTATTAGCAAAGGTAAAATGGTAGTAAAATTCCACATTCCTCATAATATTCTATCCATCTATATAATACAATCTAAATAAATGTTCATTCGGCAAATTTCTTTTCTAGGGCGCATTTGTACTCGTCTTGTTGATTTCTGTAGCAGCCCGTTTCAAAGACAAGAGTATATTCATAAACACCGTTGATTGTGTTCGGAAGAGTGTAAATGGAGAAGTTGTAAAAAATCCGCGTGTGACTACGGTTGTAAGTCAATGTACACTTGTTGGTTATTTAATTGCGTAATACTTGAAATACCTACATTATTCATCGCCTTGCTCGTTTCTCGTTATCTAGCGGTCTGTGGCTTTAGGTTGTTTTCGAGGAATAGCAAAAACCTGTCCTCGAGATGCCATTGAACAAGTGATAGAGATAATGACTAGAGTTGCTGTCCGTGAGTTGACAGATGATAATGTACCACGTAAGTTTCATAATAATAGTAAAGTTAAATGCAATAATGAACACCTACGTGCTTCTTTCTGAAGAACAATTTGTATAATAAGTCGCATTTTTGCTACCATTTCAGAGGACATAAAGAATGAATGTGAAAAATTGATTTCCGTGTTACGAGATGCGATTGGAAACTCTGCCTTCAACGTGATGCATGCTAAAGTAAACGATTTTCTTCACAAAAAGAGAAATATTAACAGGGCCAAGAAGAAGGAAAATGTAAATTGATATAACACTCATCATTAAATAATTTAGAATACTATTGCATATTTCAGAACAGTTGAGCATTATTTATTATTTCTTTTTACAGACTGTGCTTCATCCTGGTCTCGTAAGAAAACGACCAAAAAAAGTAAACGTTCCATTTAAAGGAAACAAAAAAAGGAAAACAAAGTAGAAATACCTACATAATATTGTTTAATACGAGTATTACATAGGTTTAAGCTAAATATAATATATTTTGCATTTGATTTTTCGCGAAAGAAAATTAAATTGTCATATATCTATTTAACGCTTATTATTAATATCCGTTTTAATAATTATTTGTTAACAAATAATAAAAAGTTAAAATATTCTGTAGCAGACTATATCCCCTTTTGTGTCAGTATACCCCTTTCGTAATGCAAAAGTAATCTTCGAAACTGGTAAAAAAAATCAATCACCTTAATAATTGATTGTACATGAGATGCGTAAACTTTTGCATTTAAGGAAAGCTAATATCACACATGGTCAATCATAATATTATATCGCTCTTCATATTAAATTTGCACGTGGCAAATTAAATCGAAATTTCTCTTCTAACATCTATTTGAACATTTATTTGTTTTCTACCGTCAACTTCATCAGAATCTTTCCGGTTTCTACACTGCAAAGGAATAGCGGCAATGCTTGCTGGTGAAGCTGAAGACAACCATTCAGATGTTTTTATTGGTGAGGACCTTACTGTAAGCGTGTTTTGGTTATTGTCATTTACGTCCTTGGTGAAGCCGTGGTTTTGTGATTGGACTGCTTGTGCAGGCTGACCTTCATATTTTGCTGTAACTATTACAAATGAAAAAAAACATGCAATTTGGAGTGTCCGATCAATAGTGCTGCAGATGCCGACTATATCGCCGCAAATAATAGTCATCATCGTACATATTAAGTTCAAATTACCTGAGTGTTTTTGTCCTGCTTCTGCAGCTACGCAAATTGAAGAATTGCCTTCAACATCTTCAACTGCATAAACATCAGCAAGAACATGAATTTCATTGACAATGTCCTCCAGAAATTCATTCAATTCGGCAACATTAGGAAATAGTTGAGGGTCAGCGATTGCGGAAAAGCGCATTCTTCCACAGTAACTTTGAGTTGATAAACCAATTCCTGTAAATTATTGGCAAACATTAGTGGAAGTAGTAAAAAATACAATGTAATGGATGACTATGATGATGGAACCAACTGTCATTAAAAAGAACCACTGTGTCAGTATACCTGTTGTTGTGACCAGTGGAATCCACGCCGTAACGTCAGTAAGCTCACCACCAAATATTTTTACTTGTGTCTTGTAGCCCGGTACATTGCTCAACATGACTGGTGTTCCGGACAATGCGAATAGAATTTCATGCATAAACTTTGGAAATGAGCCGAGTGCTCGTTGCATGAAAAAATTAAAAACTGGGTCGGGTTGACTAGCACATTTTCTCACTTCCTGATGAGTTATAGCCAATCTCTTTTTTGGATCGTCAATCTTTAGACTGGAAGCATATCGGCACATGGTAAACTGGTTTACTAAACGCCTCTCCTCGGTGTAAGGTAGCATAACACCAACATTTCCAAGCTGCAATTTTGATGGAACTGGTTTTCCAGGAAAGAGTCGCAAATGAGTTTTGTACAACGCAGCATACACTGCCGATAAAGTAATAGAGGTGACAGAAGTGCCAGATGCAACACGAATCCGCCGCAACGTTTCCATTTCAATTGCTGAGCTTCTAGCTAAAACTTTTGACTGCAAATAGCGTTCCACTCTGAACCTACTTCCATATAAAAGTAGGATTGCAAGGTTCTTGAAAAAGTTCATAGGGCCCACGACAAAGATTTTTGCCCAAATGTAAGCCTTGATCCAAATAGGATTTTTGAAGGCTTTCGTAGGATCGATTGGAAGTTCACCTGGACTGTCTGCTAGAAAATTGTTGGTCATTAAGACAAATGAGATTCCATCACAAAAGGCATGATGCATTCGAACAATTAGTGCGTAGTGAGTTGTTTTATCCGAGTCTTCAGGTTGATCAGAAACTTGGTATTTGGGTACCATGAGTATTTCCCATTGGGGCTTATCATCTCCATAATCCTGTCCAATAAGTTTCGCACAAATGTCGATAAGTCTTGCCTCGTCAATGATTTCCTCAGGGTCAAAATTATCGAGAAGACGAATATGCCTCGTCACGTCAAATGGAACTTTTTTGTCCCAAAAAAAATACCCAAACTTATTTTTCATTACGTACTTCAATTTGTCATATCCGTCAGTCTTTGAGAACACTTGAAGGAACTTTGATCTGATCACATTTATATCTGGATTTCCACGAATTATTTTGTAGCCATAAATGTAAGATTTGCTACTCCCGTGCAATTTAACCCCAAATACAGAGTCCTCACCATCTGCAATTGTGTACCGACCAGGATAATAGTAATTGCATGCGAATTGCGACAAATATCGGAGACTGACATTTACGCAGTAAACTAAAAACCCAATTGGCCAAAAGAAAAGGGAAAAAATCGCTCCTAAACCAAGCTCATGGACAGAGAGAACCTCTATTGGGTTAAAAAATTTTGGAAACATTTTGAAGTTGTTTAGACACTTCACATGAACACGATATTACGTAGTCTAGAAATTGTGAAAAATTCTTCCCCAGGAATTTTAGCCGACGATGTTAGCTGATGGGCTTCCCAGCGATTCCATTCTGCATTGCACCTGTATAGATGATAGGATTACGCTGCTATTACTTTTGTGGTAGTGTCAATCGGGTTGCCCAATGAAAATAATGTACCTATTCAGACTAATAGGGAACCAGTATTTTTAATGAGTGAACCGGTGAGATGCTAAAATATTACTGGAGAGCTTATACCATTTGGAACATGACCAACGAGCGTCCACACTATCATCACTGTATGAGCATTGATTTTTCCTGTGCTATCACCACGGTCCACTGAATACAAATGAAACATATCAAATTGCATGTTCGCTGTCCAAAAGAGTCTCGATATTTGCCATATAAAATAGACTTTATTCCAAACTAATAGTTATGGTTCTACTCATTAGTTGGTGTTCATACTACTTGGGCACTTTACTTACATTGTGCAATACTGTGTTGGCCATAATATATTATCCATCCATGTACTTACATTGCACACACGTGGGACATTATGACAATTTTCCGCAGTTAATGCATTCTCATTGTTATGTCATGGAACTACTTATTTTTCATTCGCCGTCTAGTCCAATATCATTGATTGCTGCTTACATGCATATATACTTTACAAATACAAAGGAGGTCTTTGTGGTTCTTGGTAATCTTTGTCAGTTTGCTACTCATAGTGTTAATAGCTTGAGCTTGCATTTATTTGTGTCTCGGAGAAATTGAGCACAATATGACACCTCAAAAACATACTTTATTCAAACCTAACTTATACTATTGATGGTCAATGTATTTCTGCATGCCTTCATGGATAAATCCAAAAGTTACAGAATTCATTTATAAAATTTTGTTGTTGTAAATCAACAATGTATATACAAAAAGTGGATTACGCACCTTCAGCACGTTGCAGGATATTGCGAAATACAGGACATCCATGTGTGCATTTTACATAATTGAACGGATCTAACCACACGCAGGAATCTTTAGCTTACAAAGTTGGGAAAATTATATATCTGCAGCAATCCTAACTGAATAGCAAGAAACTGTCTTAAGTTAAGATAATGATGACTATGATTGCATTATTAGGTATTACTGGGTTGATGATTTGGTAGTGGGCCCTAGTACATACTAGAAGAACAGTATACTACAGACCGCTGGCATGTTGAGAACCTGTACGGTACTGCTACATTATTATTATATTATGTAGATCTCATCATGCCATAATGACATTAGTTATTTGTAGTACCATTGTCCTGCACAGTGCGTAGTAGTACAGCAATTCATTGTTTGTATTTCAAAGAAGAGCAAACCCTTTCCCCTTCAATGCATATTTAAAGGACTCAAAAATGAAAGCGACCTTGACGCATTTTTGTAATCACTTCGGGCGCAAGCAATGACGAAGCAAAATGCAGCATCATCTCTCATCTCGGCGCAGCCTTCATCGTTCAATCATGCATGTGCATGCAATGCATCAATTGACACTTTGGTAGACACAGAAAACAGTGCCATATAGTAGATTTAAGTGTGTGGGTATTCACAATGCAGCTAGAGGTACCTTTATATAATGACACTATACTTTTTGTATGATTAGTTGGACAAACGAAAAACGTCCAACTGTATCTTATGCTATTAAATCTGTTTAACGTAAAATCAATGATTAAGTATGTTAACTGGGTCTTCAATGAGGACTCCTCATAATAGCGATGACCGTAAAAATTGTTCTCCCTTGCTTCATATTTGATAGGCATTGCTTTAAAATGCATACAATGTACAGTCAACAGTAAAACAGTGCATGATAGCTTGCCAGTTTATACTGCAAAATTGCGAACTTTTCAAAGACATAATATTGGTACTGCATAGTAGGTTAGCGGCACAACCTGCGGTTTCAATTCAGCAAAAGCATCGGCAAAGACGCTGACACTGACAGCAGACAGCATGCAACAACGATTCTTCAAAATGCTATAAATTTGTCAAATCAAAGACTTTGTTCTGATATGCTGGTGGTGATGTTTAAAACACAAAAAATGAAATAATTTTAAAAAGGCCGGTATTATCATTGAAATTCAGATGAGAACTTTTCATCTGTCCTGAAACTGTTTGTTATCATAGATGATCAGAAAGAGGTAAAGAGAAAACAAACATTGTGATTGCTACAAAGAACGCAAAAAATAGCTAATGACAGCATTTGAAAAAGATCGTACATTCTCTCGTTGTATTTATTCATGTTTACCTTGAATACATGAACTCACATTTGGGGTAACTTGACATTCAAAAAATAAAGACACGTCTTACACAATTATCAACCGTTCATTTTTTAACTGTCAAAAAATAAACTAATAGTGCAAAACTTATATTTTATAAGTATCAGCTATCAGCAGCGCAAACGCATGGTCTAAGAAGACAGACCTAACCGTACACAAAAAGTTATTTGTCTGCTTTAACAGCATCATAGAGCGAATTTTGAAGAAGCGTGTAAAAGTAGGTCCTTTGCTTTGTTATAAAATAATGTCAAGGCCTGCAGCATCACAGTATAGTACCTAGTTTATAGAAAAGTTATGTGTGTCGCACAAAAGTTAGTTGCTCTGCTTTTGCAAACCGATAGTTTTATTCAACGATAAAATAAAATACATACTATGCATGTGAGCATACAGTCTGTGCATGTATGTGCATCAACTTAACTACTTTAACACATCTTTCTGCTTAGACTGAATAAAAAATTGATTCTGAACAAATGCATGTACTGTCCATTAGTTATAATATGTAAGTAATTTAAGAACGAAAAACTCGTGTGCATTTTAATGACACGTAAAAGTGCGTATTTAACAGCTGCAAAGATTGTTTTGCCCTCGGCAATCATGAACCCTCGTGTCTTTCTTCATAGTTCCAATTTATAGTGTCGGGAAACTGGAAAGTGGGAACATACGATCTAATAACAAACGTATTAATTTGTGACTAATCGAGAGAGAGTATCTGATCTGATTGTTCAAGTAGGTATTCTATAATTTACTATTTTATTTTAATAAGTCTATTCAATGTCAAGTACACATTCTGTAAACTTTGACTTTACCTGACACTTCAACTCGCAAGAGTGCGTGCGTATATTGTACAGACACATATTGTAGTATGTATGCAGTTTAATTTTAATATTTTTTATCTCTGTGATCGAAGAAACTGGTTTCTTACAAGCCATATGTAAAAATCATCATCATGACTAATTTTTTTACTCAAGCAGCCAAGCTACATTGGCTCGTTATTCCTCATTTTTGACTCAATTGTGACATTGAACTTCAACGACGCGTGTACCACTGGACTCTGACTTTCCTTGAAATGTAATTTGTGTTGTTAGAATACTGTTCTTCAAGCAGACGATTTGACTATCCACAGTTAAAAAGTTATGCAAGCTATTTTGCTTTCCGGTAAACTACAAAATATTTACGATGGACTAGTCCTAGCTAGGTAAGATTGAAACTTGAACAAGATGATGACCAGAGAGAGAGAGAGAGAACGTCGTATTCATTTCATAAAAAAAATGATAAGGTTGCTTCATGTATTGGACTAATAAGATGGCTTGCATAGTCAGTTCCGTTTTTTGCTAGGTACTTTTAAAACATACATAGATGTTTGGTGACGGACGAAATGAATTTAGGTTATAATATACATAATACATTTAAACATAAGATGATACATTATATTGTGCTAAGTAGCAAAAATGATAAAAGTTCCTTTGCACAAATCTTTATGATCACTTCGCAAGTCACAAACCAAGACGAAGCATAGCATAATGTAGTGCACTCAATGAATAAAAGTAAAATGTACATGCCATAATTGCCACGAAGATGAAAAACAGGATCGTCATCAAGTCATCATGAACTTGAGTCCCCTTCAACCTAAACCGAAGGACGATGGTATGTACTCAAGTCATTGAACGCATGCAAGTAAACAGCCTCTGTTTCTACGCGTTTGTTTTGTGCATCCATAGAGGGTCACAGTCACAGAGACCCTACATCATATTTCATTTAATAGTGTACAACCTTTCTGTAAGAAACGTTAATAAATCGATAATGCATT